>AYEL01068155.1:0-52757 GCA_000484575.1 Olivierus martensii
TTATTTTTAATGTTTTAATAAAAATTGTTTTAATGTTTAGAAATAAATAAATAATGAATTTATCCAATATAATATATTTTTGATATTTTTAAAATAGAAAAGAAAAAGTATTGAAAATAATATCGAAAAAAATTTTTTAATTCTAGAAGAAATCACAATTAAAATAATATTAATTTAATTCTATTGTCATTTAATTAAAGAAATATTATTATATCGCATTGACTTAACTTCATTAGAAATGGAAATGCAAGCTGATCAATTATTAAGGAAGCATGAACTAAGGCAAAAAGATTTGATGATTCTTAGATATGATCGCCAAAGACAACTATGTGATGAAATAATAACTAAACAAAGAGCCCTTATAGATGGTATATATAAATATTGTATATAACAATAAATATTATTAAGATTTTTATAAAGTATTATTTACATATATACAGGTTTGTTTCTTTTTAAAGCCATTTTCATATTAAGTTTTTAATTACCAAATCACGAAAAGAATCATATATTATAATAAAATTAATAATTATGTAATATTTCGAATCTATTCAATAATTTTTTATATGCAAAAACAGAAAATGGATATAAAAGTTCTTTTAAAATTAAAATTTTCTGAAGCAAATTTTTAATTTATAACATTATGGAAAAATATTTCGAATTACATTATACAGCTTATAATTTCAAAATTCTCTGCTATTCTTGCATCTGCTGTATAAAATGAAATAAACTTGTATATAATATTTTATATTTGATATTGTATAAAATATAAAGGTAAAATAAGAATAAATTCTTTATTTATATCAATTTTTAAATTGATTTGCTACTTGATATTTTCGAACAATATTGTGAAGTCTGTAGAGAGGTTTTAAATGATGAAATTTTCGTTATTTCAACTGACACTAATGTGTGAGATCTGCGGAAGTAGAAAAATCTTATTTGCGGCGCAAACAAGATTTTGAAACGTCAGGTCTGATACCAGAAGCAGTTTAAACCTTGTTGCTCAGGTACGGTGAACGATATTTAGATAAGCGCATGTCAGGATTTTGGCCATAAAACTTGGAGCAACGTTGATAAACGACGCGTCAGGAGTCCGGAGAATGAAGGAAGAAACTCAGAAACAATTGACATCTTAAACTATTTTCTAAGACAAATATAATATTTATTAGAAATACTATAATAATAATAATAATAACATAAATACACTAATATATAAACATTATAACATAAATTGAAATATAATATTTATTAGAAATACTATAATAATAATAATAATAATAACATAAATACACTAATATATAAACATTATAACATAAATTGAAGACAAGATAATAGATAATAAAGCTAATGAAAGTAACAAATAAAACTAAACTAAAAATCTAATAAGGTACTATACCATAAGTTAACGCGAGATCCATAAATACACCTATAAGAGAGAGATTTTTTTGTTTTTTCTTCATATTTTCTTTTAGTTTCATTATTGAGGAATATTTTCTTTAATTTTTTTGAACTGAAGACAAAAATACTGACGAACATAAGACAACGACATTAATTCAACCACGGCATAAGTAGAAAAGAAGAACTGAGAGAGAGAGCTGAGATTCACAAGAGCTAAGTTAAGAGAAATCTGTGCAAACTATTAAAAATTTCTTCTTCCTTTTTTCCCTCCTCTTATTTTCTTTAAATTCTCTAATTATGTCAAACTGAAGAGAAGGTTCGAATTGAAACTAGATTCTTCTTTGACAAAGAAGATACTGTTTCTTGCGTCGGATTAGGAGGGAAAACTGTTAGAATAAAATTATAATAGTTTTCTTTGATCAAGACCCATGACTTCAAGTCATTGGATCTGTTGGTTTGTGTTTCTCTTAATATTGTTTATGAGTTTATTTCACAAGTACAATATTTAATTCCCTCTCCTGATTTAAAATATCGTTCAAAAATATCCAAAGTTTTCCGATTGGGATCAATGAAAAAGAAAGAATCGACATTTGGAAGATAGGAGTACGTAGGTAGGGAAATCTGGAGATTGACAGGGACCGGTTTAAGCCGAAAGATAATAGTCACCGCATGAAGTTAATAACTGGGGATTTGCTTAAGGGGCAAGATATAAGAGAATTGATTGTTTAGATCAGTGGTCAGAAGCGTGGAGTCCAGAAAAATGTACGCGAAAGATATAAATATCGGTAATTAATATTTTATATATTATCAAATAATAATTAATTAACATTTCCTATTTTAATTTGCTAAAAAATACATTATATTTATTCAAGACATAATATAAATTACCTTTTTATTTTTTCTATTTTTAGCAATGTCAGAAGGCAAAACGAAAAACGGTAAGTTTTTAAATAAATAAATTGTAATTTTATTCCGCAACGAAGTGTTTAAATAAGTTCTTTGACTTTGTAAAAACGATTTCTTTTATTTTACTAGAAATTAATAAATAAATAATTAAAAGAAAAATCGCCTTAATTCCACGTTTTTGTCTAATCAGCACCAATGAATCACGAACTGAAAGAATTATATCGAATATATCAGCAAGAATTACATGAACTGAATAATGGACGAGATTCTGTCGCCAAAAATCTAGGAAATAATTTTTTTAAGGTAAATTATCATTTTAAAATCAAGTGATATTTTTACATTATTATGCTATGTATATATCAATATTTATCTAAATGAATAAAATAATGTTTTCAGAATCAGAATTTAGGAAGACGATCTATTGGCTCTAGTGAAAGTATGATGGAACTAAGCAACTTGGATAATATAAGTCGAAGAAGTAATGGTTATCCTCCATTTACAGAGTAAGACTTTTCAAATTATTTTATAATGATTCTGATAAACACTAGATATGAAAAAACGTATTACTATATATTAATTACTCATCCTTTAATCTAGGAATCTAACTTCAATTCTATTATTAACGTTCAGACGGTGATTATAATTAATCTTTATGAGATTTTATTGATTTAAAAAAGCATTTCTAAATCATTCTAAAAAACGAACATTACAAACTTAGCTTAATCTAAATAATATTAACAGTAGAAATATGCAATAAATCAAGCAAAAAAAAAAAAAAAAAAAGAATGCAATACTGTACTAAAATTATTCTAATAACCAATGATTTCCAATAGAATAAATTTCATCTTCTAATAAATTAATGGTGCACAAAATTTAGATATATACTAGAGTTTTTACATATGTAATGAAGTTTGAAAACAATAATAAATATCATCCTTTATTCAATAACTCATTTTTTAAGGGTAATTTTATGCATACGTAAATCAAATACTGTATATGATTGTGTTTTTAGCCTTTAATACTATAAAAAATGCTAATAATATTTTGTAGTAAAAGACATTATTAGCATTTATGTAAAATAAATTAAGTTTATATAAAAATAAATTTTTATTACGAAATTTGATTAAAACTCTCATTATTTTGTTTAAAAAAATATAATAATAATAAATAGCACACACAATAAAAATTTGTGAAAAAAAAAATAATACCTAATTACCGTCTCTATATTAGAATAATTATGGTATTCTCTATATTAGAATATATTCTCTTATATAGAGATATAGTATTCTCTATATCTCTATATTAGAATAATTAGGCCAAAAGTCAAAAATACTTTTAAGAGAAAATAATTTTATTGCTTATGAAAAAGTTTCAGATTGAAATTTTGTCATAAAATTCTACACAAATTTTATGATAAGAGAGTTATAATTTCTGATAAACTATAAATTTATATCAAATACAAATTTTATAATAAAAACATGTGAAAAAACGAAAAAAAATTTGAATTACACTATGTCAGATTGTGAGCGTTAGTGTCACTTTATAGTATAATTTCAACCATTTTCATTTAGAATCATTTCATATGATATAATTTTATTAATTCATACGAAATAATATCAAAAATTTCGTTTATGTTGAATCATATTAGATGCATTATTTAATATGATTCAACATTTTTATAATATGATGAAAGTAATAAATGTCTTAATTTTAGTTGTAACATCAGTTTAATCTAAAAGAATTATTCTCAAGGATTATCTATTCTGTCTATAAAACAATTTCAATTCATTTAATACATTCTGATTAAAGAATTAAAAATTTTCAATCCTTTAATCTGAATGATTAAATGAATTAGATGAAAAATTTTCAATGGAAGTACAGCAAAATTCCGATTATCCGACATTCCACTTTATCCAATTTGAATTAGTGGCAATTATTTTTATTTAAAGTATTTAATGTCCGTTCACTTCTTGCTTAAATCAGTTTGATTATGCCTTCGAATCACAATTGGGATAATTTGGTGATAGGCACTTTTAGAGCCAATCACGAGCAGCCAACACCTATGATGGGGTCAACCGGAAGGTTTGAAGAATGAGGTTCAATTTGCTGGGCCTGGACCCCTCCTGAAAAATTGGAGGTGTGGGACTCTAAAATGAACCCGGATTCTCCAAGATGGTAAGCAACTGCTTTTTTTAACTCTATGAAGTTCCTTGGAGTGTGGTTGTATGCGATTATCACTAGCAGGATTGTCCATATGGGCATTGTTATCATGTACAGTACAGTCTAGTCCATAAAGTTTTGCCTACTCCTCGTAGGAGCTGTGCTTGCCGGAAGTTTAATCATTGTTAAGAAGAAAGAAAAGGAAACACCAAGAGCAAAAAATAAAAGACATTGAAGAGCAACATAAGCAAAAGAACACTCGACAGCTCTACAAAGAAAAAGAAATCAAGCAGTGGAAAACAGGAACACAACAAAGAAATTACCTTATCGAAGATGAAAATCATAACATCATCACAACCAAAGACAAAATATTAAAAAGATGGAGAGACTACTTTCAAGAACTTCTCAATGGCCAAACCACTGAGGAAACAACAACAGAGAGTCCCGATATTTATCCAGTTACCCCCAATCCTGAAATAGAGAAATCCACATTTGAAGAAGTCAGAGAGCCCCGATATTTATCCAGTTACCCCCAATCCTGAAATAGAGAAATCCACATTTGAAGAAGTCATTAATAGCATTAAAAAACTAAAAAACAATAAAGCCCCGGGAAGTGATAATATAAATGCAGAACTAATCAAAGAAGGGGGACCAAAACTCCTATATATATATATTACTTTTTCTATTCTTTTTAGTATAAAATTAATTTGATAACTTATTTTCATGAAAATATATATGTATATAAATTTTGTTAAAAAATTGTAATTATGTAGAATTACATTTTTATTTAGAAGTCTGTTTACATAGAAAATTCTGTCTCTCTGAATAAAACATACCTGAAGTATCAGATCTGATTAAATTTGACATTGATTCTTGCAACTACCTGTTTGAAAATTCAAACTACACTAAAAACTAATCAAAGTTTTGCATACTCACTAATATTATTCCAGTTGATGATATTCAATCAGAATTGATTCAAATCTGAATTTTAGAATATGTTACAAGCCCAATAAATATGCCCTGTTGTTTAAATTAGTTTGGAAAATGGTTATTAAATACTTAATTTTAATGAAAAATTTATTTGTTTATATTTAATAAAATACTGTATCATATCAATATGTTAAATTATTTTTAAAAATATAACTACATTCCACTACATATTTTCTCTTCTAGTATTGTAATGATTACTAAAGGGGAGGATATTTAAATACTGTATGTTGTAAAAATTTCATAGTAATTTTAATTTTTCCTCTATCCAAAGATATCAATCTATATCAAAATAAATAAATAAATAAATAAATAAATTTTCAGTGAAAGTCTACATAGCTAAAATTAAAGTAGAAAAAAAATTCAAAAATTAATTTAATTTTTCTCTCATATCTGCAATAAAATTTTCGAAATTATAAATTTTTGTGAAATTTAATGATACAAAATCAACATTTTTAATATATCTTAAAACTGCGTAATAATTATGATATACTGTATATAATATGGACAGTCCTATACTTTTAATTGGATAGCTCGAAAATTTTCATTGTTATTGGAAACTGACAATGTAAGAAAGGTCCCTTAAACTGTTATATTTAAGAAAGACTAACGGAAAAGCTTTTTATTAAGTATCGCAAATAACTTTTTCTTAATAGAAAAAGCGATAAAAAATTTAAATGCATTTCCTAGATCAAAAATAATCACTTTTTCCAAGAAATAATTTCGAATTTTCATGCTCTACTTGATAACAAGGTTCAAAATAAATTTATCTAAAAAAATTTTTCCATGTTGATCTTTATTAGAAATTATAATTTTGTATGCCGAAATATAAAAGCGAACTTTGTCCCGACATTTTGTTTAAAGCATTTGACGAGTGTACTATATACTATATTAAATTTCATATGTTGATAATTGAATTTATATCCTCTATTTTCTTTAAGAATAATGTTGGTTGAAATCAAAGAATTTTTTTTTAATTCGCCCACAATGTAGATTATTTTAGAATAATAATTTTTACTTGTTTTTTTATAAAAAATAAGAATCTTAATTTTTTTTGTTCGTGAATTAAATTTGACTACATGACCACTAAATTAAAAAAAAATTTCTCGTGTTTATTATTTTCAACATTTAGAATGAAATATTCATTATTTTGAATTCACCACTAAAGCAAGTTTAGCAAGTGAAATGAGGTTACATTAAAACTGTAATGGGAAAACATAACAGTTTTTAATTAAAGTCATTTCCAAGATAAATTTATTACGCTCGATTTACGCCATAGATGCGTATCCGAGTTATGGCGTAAATCGAAAATGATTGAATTATACGTAAACTGTATTGGCAAATAAATGGCAATGGAGGTTCCGGCGCTTGAATAGCAAACATCACATGGCGTTTTCGTGTAATTAAATCCATGGAAGCAATATATAACTTAAACTTTCAAATATGCATAATTTTCAGATATATTTATATATTGGCAAATAAATGGCAATGGAGGTTCCGGCGTTTGAATAGCAAACATCACATGGCGTTTTCGTGTAATTAAGTCCATGGAAGCAATATATAACTTAAACTTTCAAATATGCATAATTTTCAGATATATTTAACTCAAACATTAAAACAATTTCTGTATTTTCTCGATGTTCAGAAAGTGCGTCAGTACGCAATATAATTACGGGAATATATGTTATAAGTACGGTAAATTGGACGGATTTATTCTTAAAATTAAAAAGTAATAACGCAATAGTTATAAGTAGTTTCAATGTTGCGTAATTATGTATTTTATAAAGAATTCTTGTAGATGGGTCCCCAAACTTTTCAGAAAGGGCCGCATAGACTATTTTCTAATGAATGGTGGACTAGATTAGAATAGATTGAAGATTTTTGTAATGAAACGAGAAATCGTTTTCTAATTATTTTGGTTTAATTTAATTATTGGTGAACTGAAATTGCTTATGAACAGTCCATATTTGGTTACAACAATCATAATGGTAGTTTTTTTGCCAAATTTTGACCCTTTATACAATTTTAAAAAATGGATAAGTCACGTGATTAATTGCATTTCTTTAACTTTTTTTAATTTCCAGAGAAAACTATTTGTAATTATTGACAAAATAATACTTATGTCTTATTTTATCAGGACATGAGACGATTATAAAAAATTCAGTCGTTTTATTTCGATTTTAAATAATTTTAGCTTCTGGACGGCATCATATTGTGACTGAGAATAACGTCATTGAAATATTAAAAAATAAATCTTTCTTTGCTAATGTACTTAGCGATTCTCCAACCCTAGCAATTGACATATTTTTTTTCTTTCATATTTTACGCCCCTTTCCAATCAGGGAGATTACTAAGGGGGCCGAGTCAGTTCCAACTACGGGCTGCACCTACACCGTGGAGGGAGCCGGATGGTGAAGGACGGGGATCACCGGGCCCCCAGTACTATGAAAAATCCGGAACGCGAACCCGGATCCTCCTACATGGCACGCCGACAGCGTTACACTCGGCCATCCAGCCGCCGCAATTGACATATTATAGCATACAAAATAATGGCGTTTTGTCATCCCAGAATTAAACAACAAACTATTTATCAAAGAATTATGATGGTTGAATGACTATTAAATTTAGGAAATAAATATTCAGAATATTTATAGCAATTTTTAATATTTTCCAATTGTTATTTAATGTTTTCTAGTATTTATATACGCAAAACGTCTGTCATAAAATCTTGGGCTGGATAAGGCCCGCCGTAATTTGAATATCTCTGTTGTAGATGGTCAAATTAAGTGAATCTACTAAAAAATTTATTTAAATTTTTTATGGCATATCGTTTGTATTTTATCATACATAGATCACCAAAGTTAATGCATAATTATGTTATAATTTTTTGATATGATCAGACCATCGATGGGTCAGATTGATATTCAGCTGGTATGCACCGGTAAGGCAGTATCGGTTGTAAAAATATTTTGATGCTTCCGTACTAGTTGTTAAATTGTATATAATAATTATGTAAACAGTAAAAATTAATTAATTGATATAGATTCTAATATTAACTCATAATATTGTACTCGTAACTAAGCTATATTGTTACTGTTTGCCACGGAATTGCTATTTGCATACAGACTATTGACAACATTGTATATTCTTTACGGAAGTCAATGATAACCTGACTTCTAATTAAGTAGTAGCTACTATTTCTTAATAGTTTTTGTTAATCCGTTTTAATTCTTTTGTAAAATAGTAAGCATGACTACTGATTATACGAGTTACTTTTGTGCAGTAGTCTGATATTTACAATTTTAATTATACAGTATGCATATATTACCGTACCGAATGTTAAATATTTTGAATATCTGCACCGGATATAGTATCATATGATACTACGCTTAAAATATAAATATTCGCGCCTAATCTAATATTGTTTTCTATCCGTGTTTTTCACAATTTAATCGTTTGAACCATTTAGCTTAATATCTCTCTCAATTATTCTACTAGTGGTAGACGTATCAGTAAATAAAATATGTTATAAGTCTATATATTACCGATGAAATCCGATTTGCCTAGTTGAAACTAGTTTGAACAAAGCCCGTTCGTGAATACTAGTATTAACTAGTCAATACTAGAATTCACTAAGACATTTTAGGAAAAACTGGAATTGACGGAAAAATTGCTTTGTTTGCAATTATTTACAGTTTTTACTAGTTAAAAGCAGTTAGTTAAAAGCCTTCGATTTGTTCAGTTTATGAAAAATCGAGCTTTTCATTCTGGAATAAAACACTCACTCTATTGAGCCATGTTCGGGATAGACTCAAGAATAGGGATCGCGATTTCAGCATTTCCATCAGATGTTCTCGAAATCATTGAAGATGAGGACGAAGTCCAGAGAATCATCGAGATGAATGCGCGATAAACGAAGCTGAGAACACTGCTGAAGAACATGAGACTGGTCCTAGTGGAACACAATCACGTCAGCCAGGAGAGAAGCTCTCGAAAATTTGTCTAAACAGGACTAAGAAAATGAAACGTATCTCCGATGCCATCCACCCGCTGTTGAAGTAGGAGATAATGTCATAATTCCAATCCCGGATATGGACAGAACAAAGGCAGATTTTCGAAATATAATCGAAGTTGTGCTAAAAAATGAAGATCTGAACAAAATCTGAACTAAGAATGGAAAGGTGGATAAATTAAATTGCAGGTAGGTTTTATATCTTTTATGTATTTGTTACTAATTAGAGAATGCCCAAAATATGATTTATGAAAAAAGTACTTTTGTAGATTGGAATCTGACGTTTGTCGGGAGAAGTTCCTGATCCCCGAAGATGTACCAGATACAGATATTTCTTTGAGAATGCTAGGAAACCGGCGATTGCACCACAACTGTTCACACATTGTGTTTGCGAGAAAGATTGCATTTCGAAAAGATGTTTGTGCAAGAAGAAAGAAATTCTCTGCAACTCTAAATCTCATAACAGTTTCCATTCGGGAACAAATAATGTACATCATAAATATATTTCTTCTGTAAATTTCAGTTACTATGCAATTCATATATATTTTTTCTTTTGTAGATTTCTGTTACTAGATTTTTATTTTTCCCCTAATACAGGATTGCACGATTAGGAAGATATCAGGTTTATCCTCGTAAAAGAAATTTTAGGTAATACTAGTTTTCACTAGACATATAAGTTTTAACTAGAGAAGTTTTAGTGAAAACTAGAAGTTTCTACTTTCTAACAAATATAGTGAATTCTAGTATTGACTAGTAAATGCTATGTTCCAACTAATTTCAACTAGGCAAATCGGGTTTTGACAGTAACATATATATATAGTAGCAATATTATGATGTAGTTTAATTTTTCTAAACAATTTGAAACATTTCTGAATACTAGAGAATAAAATCGCTTGAAACGAATAGAATGTGAGAGAGAGAGGGAAAAATACGATCATGCTTGCCTTTAATGTATCAAAGTGAGTATCTCATAACTAGCAACATTCACTTCGATACTTTTTGTAGCACTAACAATAACCTATAATATTTTTAAAGTATAGTAAGAACCCGTTTAACGCGGGGGATACGTTCCAAGAAAACAAAGCGCAAAATGAAACAGCGTTAAACGAGGTCATTTTAACACTTAAATAATCAGGATAGGTGTAACAGGACAGTAAATAAAAAATATATACATAGCATTTTTTAATTCTCTTATATATTTCGGTACTAGTAATGCTCTTAATATTATTTTAAACAGCATTCAAAAAAGTTGATATCGTCCCTAAATTGGCAGAAGAAACAGTTTTGTTAAACAAAATGGACAATAAATATATATTCTATAAAATATATGTTGTTAAGAATAACTATTACGATATTTCTATAAAATTTAATCACTGATTTTTTTTTTTTGATTTTATTGTCACTAGAGTTGAAATAATTCAGGAGAAATGCAATGGTGGACGTTGAACTAGCATGTCGGGCTGATAGTCAATTAACTATTCAAATAACAACTATCAGCTATTATTATTTCAGAATAACATATTGCAATGAAATTCAATAACACGCACTCAAAATAAGTTTATATCTTTATAGAATACCATTACTATATATGATCCTGTCTACGATAGGCAAGAAAAATATAAACTTATTTGGGATCATATCGTCAAGAAACGCGCATAATTATAAGAAACTTGATTACTGGTTTTTCTCAACAAATTACTGTACTTTACTTTTCAATCGGGAAATTGATTATTATTAGCTTGTTGACTCTATTATGGATGTTTGCCATCGATAATAGTCAACAAGCTAATAATAATGTGATGTATTCAGTGGGGCGGAGAAAAATCCCGGGTCCGAATCAGATTTTGGGTCCTTATATATATATATATTTTAAGGACAAAAAGCAGTAATCGGATTGCAGTAAACTATAAACAACGCAAAAATATTGATGAAAGAATAAAATTCTAACTTCAAGGAACTAGAGTTTAAAGTGGCAGCATTCGGGTTAAAACCAAAATGGGATAATTGTTATTTTTATTACTGTAAAATAACATTGATGACTGTTCATATATATGAATTCTGACCGCAGCAGACTTTCGTATGTACTGCGCTAATATGAACTCTGACCGCAGCAGACTTTCGTATGTACTGCTGCACTGATATCAAACGCACTGTGAGACGGCATAGGAGTATCAATGCAACAAATTCCTGCGATTTCGGATTTATGTAAGAATAACGGTTTGAAAAACCACGCCAAAGTGAATCAATAAAAATGCAGAATTCGAAAACATCCGCGTTATATCGAAACAGCGTTAAGCGGGGTCTTACTGTAGGTCTTTCTAAACTTGATGTATTTGTTATAAATAGCGTTAAACTGAAAGTTTATAAATCCAATTGCTATATAACGATCTATGCTTGACTATTCCGTTTTTTGAAACAATTGCTTCCCCAATAAAGTTTCCTTTTTTTTCCTTTGTTTAACAAAGTTAATAATATATATATATATTATATATACTGTATATATTTTCTAGAAATCCTCATAGGCATACATAGCACTTGCAGTTGCAGTTTTAAAGTAGAAAAGAAACTGTTGAATACGAAATGAAAATAATCTATTAATCTGTGAAGAAAGTTGAGATTTCCTTCAGTTTATGAATTAACTGAAGGAAATATTTTGTCTATGTATATTATTTTTCGATTAGAATGGATTTTATTTTATTTTATTTTTTGTTCTTTCACTTCATGATCGTCCAGCGATCTATAAATGGATGAATACCAAAACTCCTCGAACTAGTTATAAAATTAACATTCTACTATATTTTTAGATTAAATTATTTTCCTTTTATCATTATCTAAAAAAGTTCATTTGAAAATTGTATAAAACTATAAATTTTAAGAATTAGAAATGTTTATTGATGCAAAGAATCAATAAACAAGATGACAATTTTAAGAGAAGACGGATGCTAATAGTAGAAAATTTTTATTTATTTTTAAATAAAATATGTATTTTTTTGGATCAATAATTTATTTTAGTAATAAGAGTTTGGTATGAAAAATAATCTGACGATGTTATAAATACACATAAGAAACAAATAAAGATGTAAATTGAAACTCTTAGATTGTAAATTATATCTAGTCACTCGAAAAATAAAGTTATTCACGCCTTAGATATATAATTTTTATAGAATGTAACATTTAAAAAACCTATATAAATTCTAATTTAATTTTTTGCTTTTTTAGATTTTCAACAGAACAATTTTTTTGATACATATTCTTAATACTGTTTCTTGAAGCGATTCAATTCTCTGTTTAACTTTAATTGAAAAGAATTGTCGAATTTTTCAAAAAGAAAATACAAAACTCATAAATTTTATAGAATTGAATAAACAAGACTATTTTTACTTTAGATAAAAATTGCAAAAAATTTTTTGTTTACAGAAGCAGAGAGAATAAAACGTAAAAACGCGTAAACGTTTGATGTTTCATATTCCGTCATATTTGTTAAGATTGGCAATTTTTCATGTCATATTTATTAAGATTGGAGAAAAGTTTTCCTTCCTCATTAATCATTTTACTCTAATCCTTAAAATCAATCAATTTTTACTAACTCTATTTAAATATTCAACAAATAGTAGTTATGCTATGAAATTTAATAATTGAGTGAAGTTATCTTTTTATCTTTTTGAAAATTTTGTAAAAATTGCTTTAATTAATTTTGTTCTTTATTTTTTAATTGCATTTAAAAAATTAAATTTTTACTCAATTAACACGGAAAAATGATACTTTACCCTTTTTATCATTTTTTTGGAAGTAATCTTTTTAAGTTTTAAGCATTATTAACTACGAACTACTTGAATAAATATTTTATCAATCCGACGATTTTTTTTCTTTTCTTTTTACTTTAGAATATCTTAAATCACGCAGAGGATGTATATCTCGGATAATGATCTCGGTTGTCAGTTATTTCTTGCCACTTTTCATTTTTATTGGCATCTTTCCTTACTCTTGAAAAGTTTATAACAGTTATTCTGTTTCGTTTTTACAAAATTGGTCGAATGGCGATTCGGCTATCCAGAATATGAAAATTGCATGTAACTACATAAAAAGTTACAGTATAAAGCTTGCAGAAAATAATTTCTATAATTATTAACCTATATGAAACACTTACTAATGAAATATTCATATAAGTTATAACGTTTTGTTGCATCGATCTCGCTTAACTGCAAAAACTTTTTATTGCATTTAGCGCTCTTCCATAATATATAGTTAAATTTTTAAGACGGAAACTCTTGCATTTAAATATGGATTAAGTAATGCTATATATAAAATCGATGTTATAAATTTAAAAAATTCTTTAGATATAGCTCATGTTTATATGCATGAGTTGCTTGTTGATTATATGCATTTGTCAAAAGGGAGGCTCACCCTTTTATATATTGTAAGGATGATTTAAAATAAATAAATAACTAATTCAAATTATTGGCTTAAATTTTGGCTATGTTTTTAATACAAATTTTATTAATAACAAGCAACGATCACAAGTTATAACAACTTATTAAGCCGTCGACAATGAGAACTTTTTAAATATTCTTGTATAACATCATGCATATTCATGTTAATGCCTCAAATTGCCTTTAATTATTATTAACACCAAACTTTAAAATTTTGACTTGATGTTTTAGTTATGGTAATTTTCTTTAATAACTTTTGCGCGCTCATAATTATTCTCGATATGAAAAAAGATTATCTGTGTGATTATCCTCAAAATTATCAGTTTTAATGCTGAACTTGAATTGATTAGGGAGTAGATAGCATTATTAGTACTGCGACCATCCAGTAATATATTTTGAACAGTTTAAGTTCTTGAGAAACTTATTTGAAAACTTGAATTAGTAACACATCTATTTCCTTTCCATTTGATAAATTATCATTACCTGCTTATATAGATGTTGAAGTTTACTTTCTAATAAATAAGTATCTGTAGTAGTTCCTGTGTACTCTTACCAGAAAGTTTTTACCAAAATTACTCAGAGTAATTCTTTCATAAATTCTACTAAAGGCAATAAATGTGCTCTATCACATCCCCAGATGTAGGCAATACATCTTGCAAAACAGAATTTGTTTATTTACAACTCTGACATCAATTTCTGTTTTATTTAATTTTTTTGTAGGCAAAACAGAATTTGTTTATTTACAACTCTGACATCAATTTCTGTTTTATTTAATTTTTTATTATAATTTATTTAGAAATTAAATTAATTAAATAACTATAACTGAATACGACTTCTATACAAGTTCGTCATTTTTATTCGCAAAATTATTATAAATTTTGTTTAAAACATGCAGTTCTGAAAAGAATAATTAATCGTCTATTTTCCGAGTATTTTCCCTTTATAAATTTAAGGGATTAAAATATGTCATTAAAATCATATTCAGTTGCATAAGTTCTATGCTGAATGTTATAAATATATATCAAAGAATTTCATGATTATTATAAAGAAACCTTGGAAATTTGAACGTTCGTCATTTTTAAATCAAAGAGTCAATTGATGTGTAATCAAGATAGTTCTCAATGATTTGCTCAATTACCAGGTATACCATAAAAATCCAATAAGTAGTTCAAGATATATTAAAAAGATCTCTCAGAAGTTTAAATTTACACCATTTTTAAATGGATAAAAGTAGAGTTAAATGATACATCAAGATTATCTTTAATGATAGAATATCACCATTGAGTGTTATAAAAAATTTGATGATAATTTTTTATGAAATTCGGTAGTGAATTTATTAGTGAGAAATGACAAGGAGACAGAATAGTGATCTTATAAATCTCACTTTTCTATTGGAAAATAGGCTAAAAACAATCAATATTGATGCATAATAATATATTCTATAATTTATATTAATATTTAAAACATACCTGTTTTTATATAAAACATAAAATTTTTATATAGATTTAACATTTTTTAGAATTGTTCATTCATTTTGTTTGAAGTAGAATGAGATTATTTGCTTCTTCTTTCGATATTTATAATCACTTCTGCTTATAAAAAAATATATAAACAGTTTCTTCATAGATTGAAACAGAAGTTGTTTAAATTTTTATAATTAATACAGTAAAATTGATATAAACCGAAAATCCTACATTAAGCACATAAAGTAAACTATTGAAAATTTCTGAATTATTTAAATTCACTTTGTCGAGAAAACGATAATCTCAAGTATTTGAGAGTCTAGATTTGTTATTAAGTTTCTTATTTAACCGCGAACTAAATCAAAAACATGGAATAGCTGCAAAATATACACGGTTTTATGCAATTGCAATATTACGCAAATTTTTGGTTAAATTATATAAGAAAAATATTTTTCGTGGCATTCTAAAATTGCACATTAAAATGGTAAGATTTTTATCAACTCTACATAATTTAATGTTTCATTTAATGCAATTTAAAAATCATTTGACTGTACTGATGCCATCGATTCACTTAATGTTGAGCAATGCAGTAAACAAATTGGCTATCGTTAAAGATTATTTTTAACAAGCCGAAATGCTCATTGAATTTACTTTAGAAGAAATTTTTTCTCTTTTAATTTCTATTAAAATTTAAAGATAATTACGATCTTTTAAATACCGAATTTTAATTTTAATCCGCTTCAATTTATTGATCTCTTCCGTATTATAAATATAATTTTTAATTCTTTAAAAAAGGGGAATTAAATTCTTAAATAGTAATTAAATCTTTGCTTTTATTATATTCTAAATTAATTTTAATAATCATGGGTGTTGACCAGCCTCTGATGGGCTCTATAAGTGGCTGCGCAAAGTACAGTATATCCCTCGTGAGATATGGCGGCTTAACCTACCTAACCAATCAAACCGAAACGACGCAAAGTTGGGTCTAGATGTATAAAACTCTAACCATTTTTACAGTGTGCACCACAATTTTCATGACTCTCTCCTTCCCCTAAATCATTTATAGTTACAAATCTGTTTCACTCCCTTCTCCTAACAGCGTGACATAGTTTATGGATTTCTTATACTTATTGTGAAAATTAAATATTAAATTAAGAAAAATTCTCATAAAGCAAGAAATATATTTTGTATTTTCATAAACTTATGTGCATTTTTTTAAACTGAATTATTTCTTGTGACAAACTTAACATTTATCACAGGAAACAATTCAATTATTTGCCAAAATTCAATATAGGAGACAACAGCTTTATACCAATATTAATATAAGATTTTTTAATGGTTGTTTTAATTTTAATTTTTTATTATTAAATTCGGAGATTAGTATATCAATAAAAGTAAACATTTAGATACAAAAGAAATGGTAATATAAATAATAAGTTGTATAATGAGAATAATAAAAAAATATTAGGTTTGTTCAAATGAAAAGGTACGAAACGACACTGTGGGTATAAATGAAGACCATATGAATGCATATTTAAAGTATGCACCATAGGCCTGAGCACAACGATCCCATTGATGAACGAGCCGAAGGAAAGTTAAGGATCGACTCTACAAATTTGAGTAACTGATAGTAAGCTAAGGAATAACTTTGTTATTTAGTAACTTACGAAAGCAGCGTAAAACCTGAAAAGGAACACTAGTTGAAGAACCATCTGATTATCAAATGCTTCCAGTATGGTGAGGATGCTTTCTCTTTGACACATCTTATGATGCTAAATTCACTTTTGAGATACATTAGTTCTCTTTTAAACTGTTAATTAACAGTTATAAAGAAAAAATTTCCAGATATTTGGAACTGCTTCTAGTAGGAAAAATTTAATCCTATGTCCAGGCAATTCCAAAGTTCTTGACTAACTCAAACTCAATAACAGAATAGAGCTCAGTAATTCTGACGAAAAAGTGAATTCATAGGGGTACTAGAAATATCACACATCAATTTCTATACATACTTGTTTTGGTGATAATAATAGATTCGTCTTAACTAATGTGCATCCAATCAGACAATCCAAAAACATTAAAATTATCTATATATTTAATCAATATCTTCTGGACAATTTCAATTGTATTTATCACATTATTCAGCTTCTGCCTTAGAGTGGATAAAAGTCCACAGAGCCTGTTCAAAGCAGAGTTACATTTTTCCTACACAATGGAAACAGACTTCTGTGAAACTCATTTCGAAAAACATCATAAACATAACTTTAATAATAATCTGAAATCACTACAGTCGAGAATTTATACTTCGTTTTCAATCACTGAGGAATACAGTACTTAATCGAATAGCTTTGTCAGTAGCCGAAGTAAAATTTTTTCTATATGTTTATACATCGTTGTTTACGCGGCATTTTCAAGACTATCAAATTTTGTGAAAAAGTTAACTATTTCATTTTATATACGCAAAAAAATTTAAATATTTAAATTTACAATATAATATTGAATATACAGTTAAAAAATCAATAAAAATAAAGTATTTCATTATTTTAATATAAAAAAGTAAGTAGAAAATCAAGAGGCACGGCAGTGACTCTCGGCTAAATACAGTAGTTACTGATTCTTATTACCTGAAGTCATTACGGCAAAATTCAACTTGCTGTAACTTTGGTCTTAAGTATTATTAATCTGACAATAATATTCGAGAATAGTATTCAATAGGACACCGATTGCCAAATTTCAAGTTTCAAATCCAATTAATAATCGAACTAAATTAGTTTAAAAATTGAAAAACTCGACAAAAAAAGCGTCATATTTCTTCTCCTTCTCTTCCTCCTCCTCCGAAGTCACCTCTACAGCTCGAATCGTTTAACTGATATCGATGAAATTTGGAATATAAGTACACCTAGCCTTCGATTTTCACGGCACTCAATTTACACGGTTTCGCTTTTACACGGTTTTTAAATGAAAAAAAATGGGTTTTATTTTGATTGTTTTGCATTATAAATTAAAAGAGTAACATATTGTCACATTTTGTGGGTTTACGAGTTCGTAGAGATTTTGTTTTAGTTTGATTGTTTTGCATTATGCCATTTATAAATTAAAAGAGTTTCTTATTTTGATAGTTTTGCATTATGCCATTTATAAATTAAAAGAGTATCTTTTAATTGATTGTTTTGCATTATGCCGTTTATAAATTAAAAAAGTATCATATTGTCACGTTTTGTGGGTTTACGATTTTGTAGAGATTAATAAAGAGTGAATACAGTTATATTTCATATAGTCTCATAGATGGATACATAGTAATAAAAAGTGAATACAGCTATATTTCGTATAGTCCAATTGTAAAGAGTGAATACAGCTATATTTTGTATAGTCCAATTTATTTACACACTATCATATTGTCACGTTTTGTGGGTTTACGAGTTTGTAGAGATTAATATGTTTTGTGGGTTTACGAGTTTGTAGAGATTAATAAAGAGTGAATACAGCTATATAGTTTACGAGTTCGTAGAGATTAATAAAAAGTGAATACAGCTATATTTCATGCGTCTCGTTTCCAATTTATTTACACACAAAACAAAACAATCTTGTTTTACTATAACTAATAATTATCTCATACAACATTAATTTATGTCTTTAATTTAGAATAACTCACAGTTCTTCTTAATCTACTTT
The DNA here is from genome assembly GCA_000484575.1 of Olivierus martensii. NCBI lineage: Eukaryota > Metazoa > Arthropoda > Arachnida > Scorpiones > Buthidae > Olivierus > Olivierus martensii. Next base: position 19,023 of record AYEL01068155.1, read on the forward strand.
CGCTTTCACAATTTATCGCTCACTATTAACTTTACTGTCCAAGTCGCTTTCACAATTTATCGCTCACTATTAACTTTTACTGTCCAAGTCTACTTTCACAATTTATCGCTCACTATTAACTTTTACTGTTCAAGTCTCGCATCAACTAAACTCAACTCAGGCTTGCAGTTCGCCTATTTATGTTTGAATGCTTTTATTGTTTTTATTTATACGGAATATTGTTAATTTTTCTTTTTTGTACCATATTCGATGTTAATTAATGTTTATGCTTTCATTTTCAAAAATAAATTGTAAAAGTATAAGCATTAAATTGTGTCTAAAAATTAATGAATCCAATCTTTCCCTTTAATCGGTATCTCATTTTACACGGTTATAAAGAACATATACTCGACTTTACTTCTTATATCTCATTTTACACAGATATAAAGAACATATCTTCAACTTTTCATTATCTTCTTTAGATCGATTTAATCCTTTTTTTCCTTTAATCCTTATCTCATTTTACACGGTTATAAAGAATTTTTTTCCCTTTAATCCTTATCTCATTTTACACGGTTATAAAGAACTCCTTTAATCCTTATCTCATTTTACACGGTTATAAAGAACATATCCTTGACATTTCATTATCTTCTTTAGATCGATTCAACATATCCTCGACTTTTCTTTATTTTCATTAGATCGATTTACACAGTTTACAGTTTCCAATCCCTTTTTTTTCTTTAATCCTTATCTCATTTTACACGGTTATAAAAACAATCTTATTCCTTTAATCCTTATCTCATTTTACACGGTTATAAAGAACATATCCTTGACATTTATCTTCTTTAGATCGATTTACACGGTTTACAGTTTAATTGAACATGTTAGATCGATTTACACGGTTTACAGTTTAATTGAACATATTCTTCTATTAGATTTACACAGTTTACAGTTTAATTGAACATATCCTTCTATTTTGTATGAATTCTCATGGTTTACAATTTAATTGAACATATCCTTCTATTTTGTATGAATTCTGCGGTTTATAGCAGTTTCGGTTTGCACAATTTTTCCAGGAACGTATCTACTGTGTAAATGGTTTCGGTTTGCACAATTTTTCCAGGAATGTATCTACCTTGTAAATCGAGGGCTGAGTGTATGTTTCGGTTTGCACGATTTTTCCAGGAACGTACTACCGTATAAATCGAGGGCTGAGTGTATTTCTTAGATTAATTGAGGTCTCCTGAAAATTTCAGCCCAATCGGCTCAAAATAAAAGAAGAAATGAGGTCCGTTTTTCTTAAATAACTCTAAATATCTCATTGTTTAACCGCCTTTGATCAAATTTGGAATTTAAGTATATCATAACACATTTAATATTGCCCCAATTGGGCTAAAATTAAAAAGCGCAGAATTAGATGATTCTCATTTCTAGAAATGTCACTATAGGTCACATTGTTCAACCGATTTCAAATAAATCCAGAATTTAAATGTTATGTTATTTAAAACTTTCTTAAAAATGCAGCCTAACTGAACCAAAATGAAGGAAATTTTTTCAATATTAAATAGACAAATTCAACTCCAGTTTATAATTATATTACATTCCAATAAATATTTTTAAATGAAGTTGTGTTTTACAGTAATCTCGAACAAATAGTAACTTTTCCCATATGATTATATAATTATTTAAATTTAATTTTCTTTTCCCTTCCAGTGCTTTCGGTTCTTGCAATCTTTGAGTTGTCAAATTAGTAAATTGATCATTTACTAATCTGATGATTACTTACTAATGGAAACACGCAGAGTGGATCAGTATAATTCAACATGTTCTTTCCTATCTCTGGCAAAATATGTACTCCACTTGTAACGTAATTTGTAGACATTTTTTGATGATTTATATAAACTTTTTAATGAAGCAATATTCAATTATGTCTCCTACAAAAAAAGTAAGAATGTACAAGCATTACCCTATTTCCGTCTAGACTAAATTACTTAAAAAGAAGTTAATTTAATAAAAGAAACTTGATTGAAATATAAATTTTATTCTACTCCCTATGTATATAATTAAATTAAATGTCAATTTAAAAAAATCGATAAATCAAGACAAAAACACATAAAGTATATAACTCAAAATTATTCAATTAACTCGAAACTTTGAAAATATTTTAACTATTTAGATAAAAAAAATTATGTCAAACAACTCTACTCCTTGTGATATCATACCAGAGATCATTACATTTAAAAAAAATATATATATATATACCTTTATATACTTCTGCAAGCTTTTTATTATCATCATAGCCACAACTCCACACATAGATACTTTTATATATATATATACTTCTGCAAGCTTTTTATTATCATCATAGCCACAACTCCACACATAGATACTTTTAGCACGCTATGATCTCCAATGATGACATAATTAATGCATTAAAACATTCTAAAGATTTCCCATCAAGTGTCTCTGGAATATTTTTAATTTTTTCAAAAAGTTTTGTCTACTATTATTACTATTCTTATCTCTAATAATCGCCTGTTAAAATAACGATCCCTAAAGTGTGATGCGCTCACCCCCTAGAGCACGTAAGAAATTTTCAGGAGTGTGCATTTTTTGTTTGTCATAATATATAATTGTTACATAGAGATGCGTGCTATTATTATTTACTGATAAAAGACGTGAATAGCTATTTTCTTTACTAAAAAAGGGATGTGCGATTAAAAATTTTGGGGACTCTATGTCAAGATATTCGTTACACTCGACTAATATAAAACATCTTACATTTTATAATAAATATATTTCCAAATACTGTACAGTACATTTTTTTTTTTATTTTCGAACAATTAAGCATAAAAATTTTATATTTTATAAAAAACTTTCTAATCATGGAAATGTAAAACCCTATTTTTACAGTGTGACGTTACAATTTACATGCTTCCCTCTCCTACGTTATTTATTGTCACAAATCTATTACCCCTTCCTTCCCTAACGGCGTGATGTAGTTTATGGATGATCCTCAGGTATTGTGGCTACATTAGGAACTATGACTTTTGCATTTTTCCGTCCAATTTATTACCAAATCCATCCATTGATATGCACCACATCCCCAAAAATGTTAAAGAAAAAAACGATCATCATACCATATATAGTACTTTGATCATCGATATCAGTTTGTTTAAATCAGTGTGGGTCGCGACCCCATATGGGATCGCATAACAAAATTTGGGGGTCGCAGAAATTTTAGAAAATGTTTTAATTCGTATTCCTAGTTTATATACCTCTATACCTAGGATCGCGAAAATATTTTGTCGGGTAAAAGGGGTCGCCAAGTGGAAAAGTTTGAGAAGCGCTGGTTTAAATAATATCCCGAGTAAATAATTATAAAAAAAGAAAACTCCATTGTAATAATTTGGTTTTAATATAATGTATTATTTATTTTGATCATTTATAAATTTAAACATACGATTGTAAACTGGGAAAAAATGAATGCTGCGGTATAGTGGCAATTTATTATCAAACTTTTAACATAATTAAGTTCATCAGAATACTTTGATGTTTAATCGATTATTTTAAAACTGATTTTATAATTTTTTATATTATTTCTTTATTAAATCGAATAATAATAAATTCAGTTAATATGAAAACTAAAAATTGGATACAGTTTTTGAATATCACATTTATACGGGACTTTTACAATTGTTAAATAAATCCATAAACAATTCCTCGAAAAGAAAAACTACAGTCAATTTACCGATGAATCTAATGACTGTGGATTTTCTCAAATAGCATTTGGAAAATTATTTTAACTGTGGTTCTGATAAAACTAATTTTTTATCTCATCAAATCTACAATAATTATTAAATAAAATAATAAATTTTCAAATAAAGATGAGAATTTAAAAATCTGATAAAAACATACTTTATATTCATCATTTTTAAACACCGATTATATTAAAAATTCAAATACTCGTATATTTACATAATGAAAACGGCCCCCAAGAAAAACTGATCGCAGAGTAGGGGAGACCGGGGCATGTTGTTACAATTTTCTTTTCTGATTTTTTTTTTTTGAAATCTTCATCATTTTTAAACACCGATTATATTAAAAATTCAAATACAGATAAGCCTCGATTAGCGCGACTTCGAATAGCGCGAATCCCCTAATTCATAAAACTGCCATTGGCGGATTTATAGTTATAATCTTTCCAATTCTTCGTGGATGCACCGCTATAGAGTCTATATACATTATAGAGGAAGGCATTTTTCATTTTTAAAACAAATAATAAAAATAGAAAGTTATGTTTTTGAAAGAAGTCGCGATAAGATTAAATTTAAGTTCATTCCCTACTTTTAAATTTATTTAAATATTTAATTGAATATGAAGCATTTCTTATCTTGAAATAGAACGCTTGATTGTACACTTCTAATATACTACAGTACACTAAAAGGGAGTGACAGATTAAAAAAGATTCAGAAATACTATTTTAGGCCTACTAAAATAATTACTAATACTAGCCTCAGTTAATCACTATCGTATAATTAGGATAAAAGTTATAAAACATTCCATATGCTCAGTGGCGGATTAAGAACGGTTGAGACCCCGGGCGCAGAAGAAAAAAATATTGGGCCCCTTAAAAAAAGAGAGAATCAAGGAATAAAAATACATATTGACCATATTTTTAAATAAATTAAACATATTATGTACTATTTATATTTTGAGTATCAAAAGGTGAAGTAAGTTACTACATACTTTTCACAGTGTTGCCAATGTAATATTCGTATTCGGCATACGGTAATTGTTCGTCATTATATTTGGGCTTTGGTTGTTAATGAAAATAAGCGAGTATAAACATCCTATCAAGTTTTACTATTGATTGAAAACTTCTACGTAATTATAATTTCATTAGAAAATGTGCAAAATTGGGGCCTCCGCCGTTAAATCCTCCTCTGTATATGCTGAAATCAGCAAAGTGTTTATTTTAATTATTGGCATTTTATCTAGAACAGCAGTTCTCAAGAAAATTTTTATGTGGCCGCACTATCAATATATGTATATGGATTGACTGCTGAATACTAGCAACGAGTGAAGCGGTCCAGTCCAGTTCGTGGGTAAATCAATGTAGCAACATCGTAAAATCGACGATATAGCAAATTGATTTTATTTTGATGGCTAGATGTATCCCATTTATGTTAGTAAATATGATGACCAGATCCAAATAAGTAATAAAAAGTGTATAGTACTCCAATATGCACTATTATACTACCTAACCCTACCACTTTAGTAGCTAGCACAAACTTTTCACAGTGTTGTCAGCGTATTATACAATCATATTCTATCCATATTGATGGGTCGCATCGATCTGAAACTTTGTGATAAAGTCTCAAGATGGCAATGTGGTAAAGCATTTCTGCCATCTGAAGAACTGTGTTCAATTGCTAGTCACATATCTTTAGATTTTCCAGGAAGAGACCAAGATCAGTCCAAAACCCTATTTTTCAATCTTTCAATTGATTAGTATATGGCGGACTGAGCAGTCATGAAGGATTCTGAGTGATTCCACTATCATGTATATCCATGGTGAGACTCCGTAACATAATTGAACTAACTAAATCTAATTTTGATGTGAAAGTAAATGGAAATAATAATTTTTTTAATCCAATCATTAAATTCTTATTCGAAAAAAGATAATTTTTTAAATTAATTTAAATAAGATACTGTATACTGATTTAAATTAGTAAAAGTATGATCACTTAACTATAATCATATTTTGTAAATTACTTGTGTAATTTATTCTAAATAGTTTGCTGGGATTAAGGTGGACAAACAAAATATTGTACTTTCCTTGAGTAAAAAGTATGGAAGGTCGCAAAAAATATCATAAAAGAAATATTCATTTGATACTAGGGGTGCATTTTTTTCCTTCAGCTGCCGAAATATTGGCCCTGCTATATAGGATCATTCTATAAACACAATAAATAGGAATTTAACGCAGTTATATTCAGCATTTCCTTAAATTCTATCGTCCACTTATATACAAATATTTTGTTGTGGCACGAGAAATGTAATGTGCATTTTAGAAAAAATGCACAATGAAATGCCAAAACCCTATTTTTCAATCTTTCGATTGATTAATATATGGCGGACTGAGCAGTCATGAAGGATTCTGAGTGATTCCATCATCATGCATATGTTATGATTATGGCATTTACTATAAGATGGTATACCGTTTTTTATTTCAAAATTAAAATTAATGAGACATTGAAATATATATATTTTTTAAATTTTATACTATGAATTAACATAATTTTCCAACATCACGTTTAGAAGAGCTTGACATTAGATAACATCTTCCAATAAATTTCTTAGAAAGAAAATTTAAGTTCATTCCCTTCGTTTAAATTTATTTAAATTACTTGAAATTAATGATAATTTTAAACACTGTATTTGAAATATTATAATTAGTCAAGATAAAATTTATAATACTCAAAATATTTATATTTTGATTATTATAAATGCTATATAATGGCATTTCTTTATTTCATTTTGCTCAATTAAAAAGTATCCAAATCCTTTAACAATAAATTTGCGTAAAATATATTGATTTGATTATGATAATTAAGTTTTTTTTTCATTTTATTTTTTGAAATTAATAATTTTTAGAGGTTATTGCTGATAAATTTTACATAACAATGACTACAGATACACTGTATTTATTTTAACTGCTATCACTATTATAAATAGCAATGAATAATTTAAAATCTTAGCCTTAATTGATCTTGCTTATTAGATTAGCTGTTTAAAGATCAACAATAGTTTTTTTAGATATTTATAATGTTTAAAATTTCGAAAATTTATTATTAATTTGAGCACTTTATTTAAGTTATGACAACATTTGTATTGCAAATCTGATAAGAATAGACTGAAATAATTAATTTAAAAATCAATAAACATTATATATATAACGAATTACTGTACTGTCAAAGTACACAAACAAGAAAAGCTTGATATATTGTTTATTGCGGTTTTGTCAATTTACTAATTTTATGATTGAATACTCATTCTCACAGCCATAACTATGAGATAATGATGTAGAGAATCTTTACATGATGTAGACCGGGGTGAGCGACCTTTTGAAACATAGGCAAAATTAAGTAATTAAAAAATATTTGCTGCCGCATTATAAACAGTATATATATAATATTTTATTAATTTATCATTAGTGACATTACAACTTCAAACAGATATGATATTCAAAATATTTAACAGCCGGTATGGTACATATATATTCTATATATTTATACCAAGGATGATTTATACATTATGGAATTTGCAAGTATCAAACTACCACACAAAATTAACTTGCTATTTTATACAAAAATTAAAACTTGTTAGTAGTAAAACTAAAATTAAAAATATAGTACTGTATTTAGAAGTTGCAATTACTATATAATTTGAGGCAGCCAACTGTTTGTATACAAACGATGACAATACAGCTTAATTGCATGTGCAATATTCTGACTTGTTAATAAAATTTATGTTAATTAATTCATTTTACTGCTTATGTAATAATTATTTTAACAATCATAATTAATATAACAATCATATCTATTTAACAATCAATACGGAAGTATCTGAATATTTTAACAGCTGGTACGACCGTACCAGTGCATACCAACTGAATTTGCTGTCTTCAAAATACTCAATCGATTATATTTTGGCGGTCATTATTACAAATGATTTACTAAATGTTTCGAATTAAGTATTTATGAAACTTATATTTTATGTCGCCATTTTGTTATTGCACCAAAACCTAAACCAAAACAATAAAAATTTCGAGATACTAACTTTGTTTTCAGTGCTGGATTAAGTTAGTGCGGGGCCCGACTGGATATTTCTCACGGGTCCCCTCAAAACGTGGCTTATATGTATAAATAAAATAAGTAATGTTTATAAATAAATACGCATTTTTTAATTAATCCTTTGACTACTATGGACACATAAATGCGTCCAGCTAAAGTTATCGTTGTGGACTAAGGACGAATATATGCGTTGACAATTGTTTCTATTCAGAAATAAAGAATCAGTGTTATCAATGAGTTCGAGATAGTCACATATATTTAATTTACTTGTATCCGAAGCACTTTCATTTGACAGAATGTTACTTCTTTTCAACAAATGGCAAATTGTAATATTGCAAAATAGTATAATTATGATATATATATCATAATGGAAAGATTTTCGTCTTTTCATTTTGGGAAAATTAATCAACATATGAAAATACAGAAAATAAGGTTAAATTAATAGGTTATTTTTGAAAATTAAAAGGAGTTTTAAAAACATCAATAATTTTGCCAAACAGGGTGCAAAATATAATTGATTCATTGTCTCTCAAATATAAAAAAAAACTATTTATCTGATGAATTATATTATATTTTTTAGCAGATTTTTGGAATATTTTTAAGTGATCTGAACATTTTAAAATTCTTCGCATCCAGGTCAAATCAAGATCTATGAAGTTTTTTGAATGGTTTACCTTAAAATGATTATAAACGAATTATTGCGATTATCAGTAATAACAATAGAACCTTCGCTAACATTCCTAGTAAGAACGAATTAATGATTCATTTATTGGATATCACATCATTTTAAAAAATACTTGTTATTTTGCAAATTCTACTTAGAATATATCCATTTCCTATTGTCAAGACTCTTCCGGCCTTATATTTAGGTGTAAAAATGCGAGTTTCATCTACTTCAGTCATAAATCCAAGATCAAAATAACAACCTTCTATTATTCATTTAAACTGTGAAACTTTTATCAATATTTTCTGGCAACATTCACATATAGTATGCATACTTAATTGTAATTAATAAAGATTCACCCACTGTTAATTTATTTGAGTATTTAGGAAATATTTTCAGAATATTAGTTAAGATACATTGGAATCTGCAAAAATAGTGTTAATTTAAATAGAAAAAATTTTCCCACATATTCCAAAAAATAAAATCAAATCGATTCATTCACATTCAATTTTTCCAAGAAAAATTTTTCTTTTTGTGGATCTACAAAAATTAGATGTTTAAAAGCTTGGGTGTAAAAGCCCAGCCATATTAGTAAATATAAATCATTATTCTTCGTTTATTAGCTTTTTCATGATTTCATTTTACCTTAACACGTATATGCAAATGGAAAAAACGACCTATGATTTATTTCGAAAATAATTTTATAATATAGTAAAATTTTTAATATAAATTACAAAAAATAACAATTTAAATAATTTATTAATCGCTTAATTTATTCCAACATGAGATCCAATTCTAAAAGATTGACACTCTCTTTTAACTGATAATTTTTTAATCGAGTTTTAATTCAAATATTTATAGCTATTTAGCTATTTTAAATCAATTACGAACGATTAAATTTTGCTATGTCTAAAATAAATATTATTCATTTAATCACTTTGTAGTGATAAAAGCTTTGTAATGTAATCATTAAAGAAGCAACGCTATCGTCCACAATTCCTACTATCAAATTCATAGATATTGGAAATAATAATTTTTTTTGAAAAAGTAGTAGCTTAATCAATAATAACAATTCGTTTGTTTTCTATCAAACGAAATAATCTAACATTATCCGAAAAAGATTTTGTAGAGTTTCATTAATATATAACTCGCAATAAAACATAAATTTTATTGCGAGTTGGCGAATTCGTCTCTATATAGATTATAGACTTTCTAATCTATATAGATACAACTTCTTGTATACAGTACTGTAAATATTTAACACAATGGTACTGTTGATTCTCATTTTTTATTGCAGAGATAAATTTTTAACCTTAATAAAATCTTTACTTCACCAAACAAAATAACGATATCTTAAATCAGATTTTATTATTTCAAACATATCGTTACTATAAATAATAAAATTGTTCTGTCGAATGTAATAGTGATAACTTAAGTGCATAACTATTTCAGAATGCATCATAACTTTAATAATTTTCTTCTGTTCGCCGTAGTTGATTTAAAATATTTACAAAACTAGAATAACATGTATTGTACTGCATCTAAATTTAAGAATGCATCAAAAATTCGACTTCTAACCTTATATAGCAATTTTTTCATTCCGAATTTCTTGTAATTCCTATTATCTGTTTTCAGATTTACTAATCTCTACTTTATTCCTCTCTACCCTATATTTTATTTTTCAAATGTGATACTAGAAAGGATCTCGTTAAAAGTGAAATTTTTAAAATAACTTTTATAAGGTTAAAGCATTATTTTGTTTCCGTATTATTTATTTCTAAATCTATGTTGTCTTTTTTTAGTCTAATTTCCTTTAAGGAAAACATGCTAAAAAATATTTCAAAAAGATCGGAAGAGCGTCGTGTAGGGAAAGAGTGTAGATCTCGGTGGTCATTAAATTCGCTTCATTTTGACGATATATATTTTAATAATAATTTTCCATTCTAAGGAGAAAAAAATTTAAATGTGAATCAAGAATACGATAAAAATATTTGAACAATAAATTAAAAATAGATTTAATTGCATTATAGAGCTAGAAACTAGAATATTTTCTAGAGAATGTAACTCTCTGCTCAGGCTGACAACAGACGAAATAATACATTGTGTTTGTATATTACTTTTTAGTTTTAATTGATTCCTTTGGGTGATTGAAATACTATATATAATAATAGCGAGTGAAGCTATAGTCGACGACAACATCATGAGTCAGTATTGAGTGTATGGGAGCAATCTATTCACAAGTTTGTAACCGTGTATTAATGCGCGGAACAGTCGACTTTAGTTTAAAGGGTAATACCACCAGTAAGAAGACATCCTTTCCGGGAAGTGTGCATATTTCAGGGGTCGGCAACGCGCGGCCCGTTGCAAGTTTTTGTGCAGCCCACCAAGCAATATGACTTTTATATGGTAAAGTAAAAATTAGGAAGGCTCTTTTATTTTTTATTATATTATGAAATATATTTATTGATTGTATTATTATTATTTTTTATCGATTGAGAGAATTCGGCTACTATCACCATCGACCAGCGATAAATGATCTGTTGACAAATGTTCACAAAGAAGGGAGACTAGGATTCTCATTGGAATATTTAGCCTATCCCCGGAATTTTGGAATACTGTTATAATTTCCGATGAGACAACTTTTGCGTCAAATTCACACGGGCAGCTTCACTGTTACAGACAACCCAGAATACGATATTTACCTAAATATGTGGCTCATATATCTTCAAGATGGCTCGGTTTCCGAATGCGCCCAACGATTTGGAATCGGATGACGTCGTAGAACGAAGAGTTTTCGTCAGACGTTGTTATGCTAATAGTTATTTGTCTATTATATTATATTATTTCAAGTTATTTGATTGAAAGTATTAAAAATATATTCGACAATGGAACGCTCGTTATTCGACATTATTATGCATTATTAATGTCTACTTTGCCGATTCCGTCACATTTCATTCGTAACGTAAATGAGACGTAATTTTTTACGTCGACGCGGTATAATGGCGATTTACTTTTGTTCTGGACTATACAAAACATCTGACTGTGCGGCCCGCTTAAAAATATTTTTTTTTGAAAATGGCCCGCCGCCTTGCCGATTCCGTCACATTTGACGTCGTGACGTAACTGAGACGTAATTTTTTACGTCGACGCGGTATAATGGCGATTTACTTTTGTTCTCGATAGTAATTGGCTTTCCGAAATATTTGCATTCAACACCATCGCCATGCTGAATTTAAGCAAGCAGAAATTCTATTCTCTTATTATATTCTGGAACATAGGCAATTTTCTGAGCATTCCGGATACTAGGACACGAATAATTTGTCCAGTGCCTGCATCATATTTGACTACTATATAGTCACTTTAATTTCCCACAACCCCATTAAAAAGCCCAGGACAAATACAAATCTTGGTTTCTCTATGTTTAATATACTAACTAGAAATTACAATAATTTTTCTACATGAGTCAATAATATTTTTTTTAGTTATATTTCGATTAATAATTTTAAATATTTGAGCAGTGAATGCTCATATTTTATTATTCGCACTGCAATCGAATATTTTGCGTTCTCGCTGCATTTTCAATTGGAATTCAAGATTCGTCAGAATTGGAATTATAAATGGCTGAAAGTTACGTTTTACTATAATATATTATTGAATGAGTTATTCTGATTTTCTTAATCGTACGTATATATCATGGCCCATTGGAATGCATAGGATATGTTGTTATATTTTATATTCGTGTTTTTTCCATATTATTTTGAAATAAAATTTATTACTGTAATTTTGCTTACAAATATCAGTAGCTATACCGAAAGTTACTTTAAAATTTTTAAATGATTCATACTTAATGTTAAAGCATACTCTGTTTAGATGGAGCAAGCATTGTTTCTATCATCATAAATTTCAGTACTTGGCAAATTTCTGACATTTTGGCTGCTGTTTCCTCACTTAGTTATTTGCAGACTGATGCCACACACAAATGAAGCAAATTTCTTAATATTTATAGTTTTCGAATTTCATATTTTATTATACTTTTTTCTATCGTAAATTTTATATTTTTATTAAGAACAAATTTAATCAAATTATAGAAATAAAATTTATCAAGATACTAACAAACTGGAAATGTGTAATTAAATGAAGCATTCCTTTTCATACATGCTTTCAATGAATCATATTTCGATTGATAATGAAAAGATTAAATCAAAACTTCCCCTTTTTTGCACTGTTTGTTTCATTTAAGACAAATATTCTTAAAATTTACATCAAGATTTCTAGGAATAAAATTATTAAACTTAAATATTTATTAGATTTACTTATAATAGTATTAAATTTTATATGAGATAATCAGAAAAATTTTAGAAAAGGAGGTATACTCAGCATATATTAAAAATTATAATTTATTTCGCAAATTTATAATTTTTTCAGAATATGTTTATTATTAAATTGATAAACCTATCCTTGCTTTATTAGAGAAAGATTTCTTAATTTAATGTACTTAGTCTCAAAATCAATTACTATATTCTGTTTATTTAATGTTTAAATTATGCAGTCTTATTCTAGCCAATTGATTTTCAATTGAGGTAATTTATTCAAAAATTAAAATGCAAAAAATGCATAAAATGTTAGTGTATAATTTATAATTTTATATATCATCATCATCCAAATTTATATTCATTATATTTTTACTTTATATCTTTTGTATTTATTTTATCATAGACGTGTTTGTTATACATGAAAAATTTTCATAAGGATTGAAAACAAAATGATTCAAAATATGAAGACTGAGAACAATTTATATATGAATAATATTTTTTTTAATTCATTTTGTATGCAATCTCTAAACTCATAAATCTCCATCTTTAATTATCTCATAGGCTTTCTCTCTCTCATTAAGAAATGAGTAGAATTGATAAGTGAGCTTTATTAGCATTTTGTTTAGTTAGGTGAAAAATATACTGTTTTTAAAATTTCATTGTAATATTATATTAAGATAACATTTTAAATACCATTTTAACTATTAAGAGAACATTATTGTCATCATCATATATAATAAAGGAATAAGCATGTGAAGTCCATGTTTCTGCACATGTGCGAACTCCGATACCAGAAGTGCTGCCATTACTATTATCTCTCGCTTCGAATCTTTAATCGCATTTTTAGAAAAATAAAACCCAATTTCATTATAAATTTTGTGTTAAATTATCATAGTTTACTTCTTATTTATGTTTGTATACTTCTTTTTGTTATTTGACTTCAATTTGGCTTATCCGATCAAAAAAGTTGGCTGTTCCCCAGTCAGGGTTCAGTTTGCATTCAGCATGCCGAAGCTACATAAACGTTGCATTTAAATAATATTTAATTTATTTCAGAATTTATATAATAATTTATTTATTTCAGAAATTATAATTATTTTTATTTTAAGATAATAATTATAATTATTATCTACACGACTGAATTGGTAAATGGATAGTTTATTAACAAGTTGCCAGCTTCATGTAAATAAAATTTCAAAGTTTGGTCTGGAGAAAGAAAACAAGCAAAAGCATTGTATACAAGAATATGCTAAATAAATGAAAAAGCTCAAATTTGACAGATAATTAAAAAAATGTTTCTTTTTTGGTTTATTTGGGCATGTAATGGCCAGGAACTAACTAGTAATAATATATTTCCTTACTCTATAAATTTTCTTTTTCTAACTTAGTGATAATTCTTTATCAAATTAATATTTAGAAAATTATTTGGAAAAATTGTAAAAATAAAAACTTGTAATAGGCAACATCATAAAAATAAGTTTTTCTTTTTAAAGCATGCTTATTTGGCCATGCTGATTTTGTATAATATTCTATGCATTTGGCTGAATTTATGCATTATCTAATTGAAAAAATCCATGCGATCTAATATAATTCATTTCTAAAAAATAAGAAATAAACTAATTTATATAATAACAAATATTTAAATTTGTCAGTTTTGGTAAAAATTTATGAGAGAGATTTTTTCCTGAAATATAAACAGACAAAATCAAGTAAAAATATAAATTAGCAGCATAATCTAATTCCAAATACGGAATTATTTCAATAATAAATATTCATCTTGTAAATGATATAATATATTGCACCTGTTTAAATTAAATATTCTACAATTTACCACAACTGTGGGAAAATACAATAATTAAAAAATTTATGGACAATAGACTACAAATGTATTTAACTAACTATAAATTTTGACTTTATAAGATTCTCAAATTATTATGTAATCAAGTTTTTTGGTTCTCGATCTAGTTTTGAGTTTCTCAATATTAATTGATCAATAGTACTATGGTAAATGTTGAGAATTACATTTACCAATTTATAAGAATTCTTTAATGGAAGCATTCATTATATTGCTTTATATGGATTATTAATAAAGTATATGTATTTATTCAATTTTTCTGTTTTGGAAAATTATTTAATTCATAAATTTTTGTTATAAATTCATATTCATTATATTTTTATTTTATATCTTTTGTATCTTATCGTAAATGTACTGGAATCAAGCTAACGATTTGTAAGTTTTTATATAATCTATTTGGCTTCTTTTTTCATAATCACAAATATATTTCAATATATGTATGAAATATTTAATTTAATAGAAGAAAATAATATTTGCCAATAATTCAACGTATTATTAATTTATAAAATATAGAACACTTTATATTTGGCTAGAATGGAAAAAAATTTGATTGAAAAAATTCAGAATTGCTGGACATTTCGTCTGGGGAATCTGGCAGTATATATGCTGATACGAATTCCTTGATTTTTCAAAGGGATCAGGGCTAAACCATCGATTATCTGACAACTAATGATGTACATTCTATTGAATTGCTGCGATGTACTCTTATCGCATGTTAAAAGTAGCATAGAACTAAATACAACTTTCTAACCCAGACTGAAGTATGTGGGGATATTCCATCTTCAAGTTGTTATTACGTCTGGCACGTGTTGAATTGCCTTTTAAAAATAGGCTGTAATGAATCAGCATTCAGAAATATCTAACGTTCAAGATTGACCTTCGATGTTAACTAGTCTAACTTGTTATTCTTATTGGGTTATTGCGCTTCTTAGTAATTTTACATAAATGAAATGCTTTTTAAATGTAAATTAAGTTTATATGTATATAAAATAATAATAAATTTATGATTTTCCTATGTCTAATATTATATATATGTATTCAAATAGGTCAGTAATAAATTTATAATTTTAAATTTAACGAAATCTTATAAAATTATATATCATTATAAATTTTAACGTTTTATCTTTCAGTAGAAAAAATAAATAAATGCTCATATTGATGTCCGACATTGTCAAAGCATCACCGGTAGCTAATAATGCAAATTTTTTTTTTTTTTTTTTTTTTAATAGTGCATTATTATTAATTGAAAAAATATTCTTATCAAAATTCTAAAACTTGTGTTGTAAATTGGTAAATTTGATTCTTCACATAATATCAGAAATCAAAATCCTGTAGGAGCAAAATTTTTTTAAAATTGAAATCTAAAAGTTTATTTTCAGAAAATTCATTCATTTTAAGTTATTTTCGTTATAAGTATTCTTGAATCTTAATACTTTAATTGTTCTTTTTTTAATATATAAAATTCCTAATTATTATTATAGAAGAAGAATCAATTCATTTAGAACTTTTTAAAAAAATTATAAAATTAATGTACTTCGCCAAAAAAAATATAAACATATAACCAAGAGCATGAATGAGAATGCAGGAAAAAAATCAGTGTTGTTAATCTATCAATTATCAATTAATCATTTCTGCTAGGCATTTGTTTCCGTTTGTTACACTAAGTAAAGTTTGATGCTCACAGTGTTATCTGCACAAAAAAAATAGCCCTGGTTGTAAAAAATTATAAAATTAATGTACTTCGACAAAAAAAATATAACCAAGAGCATGAATGAGAATGCAGGAAAAAATCAGTGTTGTTAATCTATCAATTATCAATTAATCATTTCTGCTAGGCATTTGTTTCCGTTTGTTACACTAAGTAAAGTTTGATGCTCACAGTGTTATCTGCACAAAAAAAATAGCCCTGGTTGAACAGGAGTTTGATTGCATTTTTGTATTGGAGGGTCTTAATAACATTCATTGACATATTTCGAATTTAATGTACGTCGGAAGCTAGCTAGTGCCGATTTTCTAACTAAAGTAACATAACAAACATCGTTTTTAAATTCACTGACTCCCCATTCATTGTAGTTAAAACTGTTATAAAGGAGCAGCTTTCTAAATTTTTATCTAGTGTATCTAGCTAGTGCCGATTTTCTAATTAAAGTAACATAACAAACATCGTTTTTAAATTCACTGACTTCCCATTCATTGTAGTTAAAACTGTTATAAAGGAGCAGCTTTCTAAATTTTTATCTAGTGTATTTTTTTCAAAATGCGTATAACTTGTTACAAAGCATGTATGCATACATTATTTATTTTGTAATTAAGATTGAAGAAATTGTTTTAATCATACATAAAAGTGCTTTTTTTGTCAACAATGAACCTAATCTATAATTTTTTAATTTGCTCATTTTCATATTAATTAATTTACATTATTTGATTTTTACAATGAAATTTAATTGTTTTGTAATGAACCATACTGTATGTGACTTCCAAGCTGTTCATCTTACTCATATAATAGCTATTTTCTTATATCACAGCGTAGGCTTTTCCTTCATAGAGAGATTATCAGAGAACCTAGAATTTTTTTTAATACAGTGAAACCCCGCTCGTGCGTTCCCGTATCGTATTTCTAAATTTTTATCTAGTGTATTTTTTTCAAAATGCGTATAACTTGTTACAAAGCATGTATGCATACATTATTTATTTTGTAATTAAGATTGAAGAAATTGTTTTAATCATACATAAAAGTACTTTTTTGTCAACAATGAACCTAATCTATAATTTTTTAATTTGCTCATTTTCATATTAATTAATTTACATTATTTGATTTTTACAATGAAATTTAATTGTTTTGTAATGAACCATATGTGACTTCCATTTTTACTGATTTTCAAACTGTAAAGTTGGGACAGGCTTATATTTGAGTATATATGGTAGATGGTTAGGAACTGGAGCCAGCAGAAATTTTAATGGCTCTGGCTCTGGCTCCACTGAATATGATCAGCTTAGCTCTGGCTCCGACTCCAGCTCTAACTCTCCAGCCCTGGTTCCAACAATGGCAGAATTGCTGGGATTATTGCATCAGCTCCCAAGGGGATTATTTTGAGGGGGATGGTGGCTGCTAAAATTTCAGGTTTGTCATTTTTTATAGAAGCATTTTTTAAATGTTTTGATACTGCCTCTCATCTGTCAAGTTATTATTTAATTATCTGTTTATATGTTTGATTCAAGTACAGGAAGAATACAACTGATAAGTATTTTCTTATGGTAAAAATGGCAGAAGCGATATAACAATTTTAAATAGTTTTTAAAGCAGGTATATATATTCATTCATGGTACATCTTTTGTTGTGTACATACTAATGAATAAATCTTTATCTGCTTTAGGTATTGTTTGAATTGTTCCATAAAAAAAGTGATATTAAGAGAGAATTTTTATAAAGATGACAATTTTAGAAACAATTTTTTCTAAATTGCTATACAAGTAAAAGAATAGGGAGAATAGTAAATGATATGACTTCACACTTTAAAATGAAAGAATGAAAACTAACACTATAGTATGAACTATTGCTTAGTTCTTTTACGTACTGATAAACTGTGCTGTCATTTTATTTACATTTGTTGTGGCTTGCCTTTCAGTCTTAAAATAACTGTTAACATAGTTTTTCAACGTTTCCTGAATATACTTTAAAATAAAACTAAAGCACTTACTTCAGTGTAGGAAGAAAGCTTCTAATCATATGTTGAACAAACGTTTTCGGTGCTTAACGCTATCTTCAGGTTCGAATTCTATCGAAACTTTCAAGTTTCAAAACGCAATGGAACACGCATAAAGATTGAATAATATTCACGTTATGATTTAAAACGTTGTTATTCTTCAGTTTATATATAAAACTATTACTTTTAGTTAATTGTCCATCATTTTAAATAATAAGTGCACAGTTTTACGTGTGCTGGTAATATCGTAAAAAAGTGTGGTATTAATAATTTTCATTCTTTTATTATTGAGTATTGATGTTTAAAACATTTTAATACACATGCGTAGATTTCAGTGTGCGGTTCTATGGTCTGTTATTAAATAGCGCTGCATTATTTCCGTCTATCCTAATCTGTCTATTATGTACTGTCATGTCGTCGGTAAATTTTCCGATGGTTTTTTGTTTAGTATGTTCTCGTGCTTTTTCCTCCTGATTATTTCTAAAGATTCAGAAACTAAACCCTGCTTCATATTTGGTGCTTGCTTTATTATGTTCGCCCCTTCCCAGTCGACTTTTACATTCGATGCATAGCATTCCGCCCCAGAACTGTTGTCGTGCTGCCGTTTGTTATGTCTCTTTGATGTTCCCGGAGCCTTTCTTTTAGGGTGCAGCCTATGACTCTTATATATGAGGCTTTTTGGTTTGTATTTGTATTTTCCACCGGGATACTATAAACTCCTGGCCTTTCGTGTTTTAATTTGGGATCCTTACAATTCCTAAGCAAGTCGAAGTTTGTTGCCGCCCTTTCAATGGCCATCTTCTTTCCTTTTAATCTTAATGCCTGTTTTATAGCTGGATTCTTACATAGCGTATACGGTACTTTGATGTATTCCTTGGAACCTTGCGCACTTACTTCCTGCTGCTGGGCTTCTTGCCTTTGATGTGTATCGCTGCTTAATCTGATGCTATCTTCCACTTTGTTTTTTATGTCTAGTATGAAACATTTACTGTAGCCATGTATTTGTCCGTACCTAATTACTTTCATTCTGTTAGTCTTTATTTTCTGTGCAGTACAGGTAAGCTCTACGACAGTATGCATAGAATGCTGCTTTCTTAAATCTGACCGGGTCTGCTGACCAGTTCGGTATGAAAACCGGCGAGAAAGACACTTTCTGGTAGACTTCCGTCTTGTATTTTGACTTCTGTACTGTTATTTTTAAGTTGAGGAAATGGATACTCTCTTTACCTTTTTGCTCTCCTAATAATACTAGTCCATAGGCATCTTTTGTGAGCAATCAGGTTACTTCATTTGATTTCTCTGCGTTGTTCCAGATGATTGTTACGTCATCTACATACCGTACATACATACTAAAGTGTGGTTCCAAGGTTGGGATGACAGTTTCTTCCAGGCTTCTAAGTAAAATTTCTGCTAGGGTGCCGGCGAGCAGGCTTCCTATGGGCACCCCTCTGATTTGCTGGTAGTATCTGCCTCTGAAGGTAAAGTACAAATTGTGGCAGAGTAGGTGCGCTAGATCTCTAAGGAGTTCTGCTATTGCTGTTGCGTTGGGTAAATAATGAAAATTATTAATACCACACTTTTTTACAATATTATCAGCACACTTAAAACTGCACACTTATTACATTAAAATGGTGGACAATTAACTAAAAGTAATAGTTTTATATAAAAACTGAGGAATAACAATGTTTTAAATCATAATGTGAATATTATTCAATCTTTATGTGTGTTCCATTGTGTTTTGAAACTTGAAAGTTCCGATAGAATTCGAACCTGAAGATGGCGTTGAATTGTGGCAGAGTAGGTGCGCTACATCTCTAAGGAATTCTGCTATTGCTGTTGCATTGGGTATGTGTTTAAGTAAGAATCTATAGAAGGCAAGGCAAGTGGGTTCTATTCTTAGCGATGGATATAGGTTTTTAAAATCGTACGTGGTCAGCAATTCGTTTTCTTGCAATTGTTTCAATTTTATTCTCTCTAGTACTTCATACGTGCTCATTGTGGAATACCTATGATTTTTTAACTTCTCGTTGCACCATTTTGCTATTTTGGCTTCCAGGTTGTATGTCGGTGCGTCTCTTTTTTCTACTATCGGTCTCGCTGCTATTGGGGTTTTGTGCACTTTCATGTAAGTGAATAACCTTGGGCAACTTGGTGCATTGACTCTTTTGTGCTTAAAGATGTCTGGAAAGTTTTTATTCTTTGTTAATTTGTCTAATTTCATTTTAAGACTGAAAGTGGGATCCTCCCTTAGAGTGACAGCTTCAGACGTAGTGACATAATCTGTCAAGAATTGGTCATATATATCTTTTTCCATGAGAACCATTTTTCTTTTTTATCTTCCCTTGTGATAACATATCCTTCTTCTTTAACACAACTAATGGTTTTCTTAAGGGAACTTTTTTCAAAAGAGCTTATTTTGTTATGGTTATAGTTTAATTCTCTAGATCTTTGCTCTAGGAATCTCCATCTTAAGCTTTCTTTGGTTGTGCTTTCCAGTGTATCAATTAAAGATTCAAAAACTGGGATGTCATCTAGCATATTTATGCTTTCTTTATAGACATGCAACGGTCCTTTTTCAAACATTTCTTTTACGAACTGTGGGAAGGCTATGTTTCCTAGTATAGTGACCACATTTTCCAATGGGATTTTTCTCAATTTTCTCAATCAAGTAGAATTGAAGGTAACAAGTAGTAGTTGAAAGTATAACAAGTATGCAAATTAAGTGACAATAATTAAGTGATCATTGTAAATTGACAATGTTCACTTAACATTGTCAATTTATAGATTTAGAAGAAATGCTTCTTGATAGATTAATATACAGAATGCATGATCAGAGATTGCAAGAAAGACTGTTAGCAGACACTCAGCTAATCTTCAAGAAAATATATGATGCAGCAATTGATTGATGAATCAGCAAGGAAAAACATGTTGGAAATGAAATCAAGCCAACAATCAGTGCATCAAGTCAAAGAAAAGGAATCATATAGTAAGACAAATACAAAAATTGTTTTCATTGTGGTAAATATCATTGTTCATTGGAATGCTCTCATAGGAAAACAATCTGTCATTTTTGTAGAAAAGAAGCCCATTTGGAAAAAATATACTTTAAAAAAAGATTAGAGAACCAAGAACTACTTGTAACAAACAAGAAGGCATCAAGCATGAAGCCAATGGGAAGAAATTCAAAACAATGTCATCAAGAAGAACTCACAAAGCACTGTTAGCAAGGTAATAAATTTATTGGCATAAAACGTTTTCGGACTTTATCTCAGTCCCTCATCAGTATGCCTCCTCTCAGGCGAAAATACAAAAAATGGAACAATAATTTAGAACAGGATACACATTAACTATCAGTTATAACATTCTAACATTTAAAAATAGAACATTTCAGTATTTTAAATATAATACATAATCATATGATATAAGGTATGGAAAACGAAAATTAACAGATTTAAACTAAGATTATACATATTGGTACATACAGATCGGAAGAGCGTCGTGTAGGGAAAGAGTGTAGATCTCGGTGGTCGCCTTGTTTTATTTTAAAGTAGAATTGAAGGTAACAAGCAGTAGTTAAAAGTATAACAAGTATTTCCTGAATATTATTTTCTTTTTATTCCAAAAAACAAATTTTGTAAATATAATAGATTCCCAATTTATATGATGCTAAATTCGGTGATCTCATAAATGATAATATGTATGCATAACAATTTTACTTATATTTTATAAGTAAAATTGTTTAAATCTATTAAACAATTTATTTACTACTATAACTTTTATTTTATCAATCTATTTACTGTCCAACTTATGATGATAATGTTCAATTCAAACCTTGCCATTATAAGTTGAAGTGGTTGTAAGTTATAAATGCCCAAAATTTATGGATTTAACACTGCTAATGTTTACTAGGATACTATATATTATCTTAATAAACAAAGAGCACAAAACCAGACACAAAAAAAAGGATGCGTTTTATATATCAGGTCATTGAGTCAAGGACTTGAATCTATGGAATTGCATTGAACAATCATAGAATTTACTGCCATAAATATGAGTAATCATAAGTCAAAGCAGTCATAAATCAAAGACTACTACGATAGTAATCTCCTAATTAATTCGCCTCAAAAATTTCTGCATAAATTGAAAACAGTAAATTCTACAATGCTTAAATTTCATATTCTATATATAAATGTGTGCATTGATAAATGAACACATTTTAAATAAAATTTATGAGCATATTTTAAGTATAGATAAGAAAATTTAAAGTCATAAGTGCTATTTATATAAAAAAGTAGATTGTTTAATGAACTGTGTCCATATGTTTGCTTTCTATTTTCAGAAGAAATATTTTGTTTGAGTTTTTCTTTTATTTAATAATATTTCATTTGCTTTTTATGAAAATTTAACACACAAAAAAAGATTTATGCATTTATGTATCTTTGAAACTGCATAAGTAGGGGTCTTATTATGTATTGAATTTAGGCATTGCTGGATTTATGTAATTTTTCAACTTACATAGCAATTTTTGGAAAAAATTAATCCATATAAGTAATTATTATACATTCAAGGATAAGTCAATGTATAAGTTGCAAAATGGACTAGAAAAAAATGAATGTGAAAACTTGACTGAAATTTTTTATTTTTTGACATAATCCCCTGTACATTCACATACTTATCCCATTGTTTCACAAATCCTTGAAAGTCAACAGCAAAGAAAGCTTTCACAGACAACAAGTGACATCATTGGCAATGTCTTCATTGTTATCAAAATGGCAACCACCTAAGTGATTTTTCAGTGCCCAAAAAAGATGGAAATCATTGGGAGTTACAAGAATCATACCTGCATTCAGGACATCATGCATTTTTTGTGAATGGATTGTCACAGTTTCTGCAAAATGACCCAGTATGAGATGGCATTGAGTCTCATCAATTAAATTCTGCCAATATAAAGAAATTTCACCATAATTATATTCACCATATGTAATTAAATGAGATGAAATTTCTTTTATGCATTTTTTTTATCTTTCATGTTGTTGTTTGAATATCTTATAATGGTTGCTGCCAGAAATGTTATTTTCATCTGATTTAACAATGATTTAATCCTTCAAATTAGACCATGAAAAATTTTGGTGACATTGGTCATAAGATATCTCAATTTTAAAAAGTTAAAACTTAAAAAAATGTCTTAGAATCAAGAAAATATGGTAATCACTTATATTTTGTTTCAAGTATTAAAAACAAATTTTTTATTAGGATAAAAACAAAATGCTGTATAGTATATATTATACTATATTGTGGTGTTCATTTCAGATTGTACCGCATTGTGTTAATTTCGGAATGATAGTATCAGTATATTAGTGGGCATGGATAATAAAATTAATTATATGTTATATCAAAAATATGTTAACTGAGTGTGCATTAAGCAAAGTATACCTGTAATTAGAAATAATTTATCTTAAATTATCACAATCATTATAAAATTTTCAAAAAATAAAAATTTTATCTCAAAAAAATTTCTTTAAGTATGAAATGTTCAATAAGTTATCAATAAGTTTTCAAGTTATCTATCGCAACTTGAAAAATTTATTGATAAATGTCATTATGAAATGCAATATATAAACACAGAAAATTTTAATAACTACAATAATTTATATAAAATCCAACTGAAATTAAATTTTTTTTGTTAATTTATGTTAAACTTATAACATTGTTTTTGTATTTATGACAGTTTACATGAAGAAATTGAAAACTTTTATGAGTATATTCGACCAACACGTTTAGAACATCAGATGCGTATTGATGTTATTAAAAGAATAAAGAATGCTGTAACATCAATATGGCCTCAAGCTGAGGTATGCTCTACTTTGTATAAATATAAATATGTTATAGTCAAATCCCTGAAAATAAATTAATTTGTGAAATTCCTGGCCATGTCTCAAATTAGCCAATGTTGTCAAAAAAGTTTCTCTTATTTTGATTTCAGAATCTGGCTGGTACTTGTGCATTGGCCAGATGATTTTGCCAAACTGAAAACTGCTGTTGTAAATTTTACTCTCTAAATAATAATGATTTAATTAATAATAATGTATCACAAAAATTAAAAATTTGTATTAAAAAGTTTTATTCATGTAGTTATGAATATTTAGCCAATTCCTTAAGGCAAGTGGTTTCCAAACTGTGTGTCCATACCCCCTTTCTTCATAAAAATTGATACACCCCTTATTTTCACAGAAGTCTAATTTATATAAATAAAATTCTTATATACAAAAAATATATATTTATTATGGTGTAATAATTTTTAATACAAATATTTAAATAAATCTTTCAAAAAAAACAAAAAATAGAATAATTTAGAATCACTATACTAGCACTTTCAGCAGTAAGAGTAAACATTTTATTCAACATAAACTACTGCTCTTACTGCTGAAAGTGCTAGTATAGTGATTCTAAGTTATTTAAAGTACAAGCAGTTATTATTTAGTTATATAAAAATAGAATACATGTTTAATACAACATAATATTTAATACGATGGATGGACTGGTTTTTCAGCACAAATTCTCTCAAATCGGGTGATATCACTATTTGCAATTCTTTTTCATTCATTACATATACCCTGTAGTGATTGAAAAAAGAATTGCAAATAATGATGCTAGCAAATGAATAAGCAAAAGGGTATATATATGTACCCTTTTGTTTATTCATTTTTTCGACACAATTTGAATCTATTTTTTGCTTGTTTATCTCAAAAATGATGTTTTTGAAATAATTCTTATGCACCTTCTTGTAACAGACTCGCGACCACCTAGTGGGGCATGCCCCACAGTTTGGAAAACATTGTCTTAAGATATAATTTTTTATCGGTTTAGGTTAGTTTTAGGTAAGCTGCAATATCACATATAGGATATACTGTATCTGGTGGCAGTCACTTTTAGACATTAAACTTAAATAATAACTGCTTAATCTTATAAATCAAAGTAAAATAACAATAAAAACAGCACTAATAAGCAGAAATCAACATAAAAACATTATACTATATGAAGTACTTTTGGACCAATTAATACAGCACTAATAAGCAGAAATCAACATAAAAACATTATACTATATGAAGTACTTTTGGAAAAAATTCCATTGTCAGTACAATACATCATATACTACAGAATAGAATTAAGTATCGAACATCTTAAGAACTTATACAATATTCTTAGAACAAATTCAAAATATTTCTTTTAAAATTAATAATTAACATTAAATGGATATAGGTTGTTAGATATAAGGAGACACATCTTAAAATACTTTGTGAATGATTATAAATTTTAGAGATATGTCGATGACATGCTAGTTATTTGGAAGAAGAATGATAGATCCGAAGATTTGGAGAATGTATTAACGGATACAGCTTATTGTTTAGCCTTAATGGCCGATCAAATTGATAGAAAGGCAGTCCACTTCCTAGACATATGGATAAAAGTGGAACAGACATTTTATTCCATCAAGGTATACCAGAAACCAATAGTTAACTGCCTAATTATTCCTTATTAGTCAGAAGACCCAATCTCATATAAGAAAGCTGGCTTCTATGCATATTTTAAGAGAAGCATCACCCACACAAACATGATTGAAGGACAGGAAGAAGAAGTAACTAAAGTTTTAACGTAGACAGGAAACATGATTA
This sequence comes from Olivierus martensii, assembly GCA_000484575.1. Lineage (NCBI taxonomy): Eukaryota > Metazoa > Arthropoda > Arachnida > Scorpiones > Buthidae > Olivierus > Olivierus martensii. The sequence goes on from AYEL01068155.1 coordinate 45,070, forward strand.
TACTATGAAATTCATGAAGTCCGTACTGAATAAGAGAGAGATGGCTAGAAGTAATGATAGAAACCCGAGAGCTCAACTGATCAATGATGAAGATCGGCCTATTACTGACGATATACAAGTATATACAAATTCCATTTCATTTGTCCAGGTGTAAAACAGTAAAAGACGTTATTAAGAAAAGAAATAAGAAGATTGCTACAATCAGAGCACCTACTGTTTTTGATCTAATTAAATATGTTTGAGGACTGCTATTACTGACGCGAAGAGAAGGTTCTATAGAATAAAATTTAAATATTGTATATCTTTTAAGTTTTTTCTAGTAATATTGTTTAAAACCTATACCCATTTAATGTTAATTATTAATTTTAAAAGAAATTTTATGAATTTGTTCTAAGAATATCATAAGTTCTTAAGATGTTCGATACATAATTCTGTTCTGTAATATATGATGTATTGTGCTGACGATGGAATTTTTCCGAAAGTACTTCACATAATAAATTGTTTTTATGTTGATTTCTGCTTATTAGTCACTTTTAGAGGCCATTAAAGCTGGCCCACATCCATGATATGGTCAAATGGAAGGTTGAAGAATGGAGTTCAGTGAGCTGAGCTTAGATCCTCTTGAAAAACTGAAGTTGTTGGAACCAGAATTATGGAGAGGAATTTTTGCATTTATTGGATGAAAATATGTGCCTCTGATGATAGGTCCTAAATTTTTTGATTGACAAAATTTGTTTTGAAATTATATTTTAAAGATAGAAAATGTGAATATATTGTATTAGTATCAATAGAATTTGATTATTTTTCATTGAATCTTATCAATTTTGCTTTCTATTCTATTTTAGTAATCTGATTTCAGTTTTAGAATGAGATAAATTTATTTTTGAAATTTTAAGTAAAACATGGAATTTAGTATGATGAGCTCTAAATTCCATAAAATTGAAAATATATTGCTGATGATACAAAAATATTGATTTTGTTAAAATAAACATATTTTTACTTATTTTTTTTCATTTATTAACAATAATTAAGTAAAATATGAGAAAATCCTAATGTAAATAATCTTAATTTATAAAAGAGGTGTGGCACTTTTATTGTTTTATGGCAGCAGTCCTTTCATGGGAAATTGCAATTAAGTCTACTTTACTGTGCTGCATGTGGTATTGTGTGTAGTATGTCAATAAAGCATCTGCAGGCTAATTAAAATAAAGTAAAAAATATAGCTGTTTATGTACAAGTGTGGATGATTTTCATATATGTTTGGTTTGTCGATGTAAATTTAAAAATTTATAAAAATTAAAATAAAAATTATTGAAATGAAAGAAAAAACATATCAATAAAAATATTTTATTAAAAAAATGACACTATTTTAATAAATTTGTATTACTTTTCAACTGATTTTATGACATAATTTAATTATTGAAAATTTGCATAACACTTGGCATTTGTTGATAATTTTTTAAATATTGTCACATTTTTCTTCATTCATAGCTTATTTTATTCATAAGGCTTGTTGGTATCAAAAAGTCACAAACATTTCATTAGATGGCTAAGATTTCATATAAAAAAAATTTGTTCTCTCTCTGATCTCACATAACAAATAAAAAGTTGTGAAAGAAATTAATTTTGAAAAAATTTTTACATCATTAGAATAAAAACATAATGAATTGTAAAAATTTCAATGAACGTTAAGCAAGATTTCGCAATATTAATTTTTTGCATATTAGATTTATTTTGAAAAAAAAATCAAGGACTTCAACAGCTGAAAAGTGCTCTGCTATAGATCTTGTAATATAAGTGATTAGAATATACTGAAGATATAGTATACAAATTTTTATTTATTTTTAAAATTGTATCTCATAAACTACATCAGATGAATGCTTGATTCTTTTGGCAAACTTTCATTACTAATAATTTCTTGATGAAAAGTATGCTTATCATTTTAATGAAAGTAGACCACAGCAAATATTATTTAATATTGCAAATATAAAATATGCAATATTTAATTATATTGCAGTAGTTATTTTGAATAAAATGCTGAATTAATTGTCGGCCAGATGGCCGCGTGGTAAAGCTGCGGCTTACCACCCTGGAGGATCCGGGTTCAAATCCGGGTCCCACACCTCCAGTTTTTCAGGAGGGGTCCGGGCCCGGCTCGTTGAACCCCATCCTTCAGCCATCCAGTTGGCCCCATCATGAGTGTTGGCCAGCCTGTGATGGGCTCTATAAGTGGCCGCCGCCAGATAATGAATATCCCATGAGGATATGGCGGCTTAACCGAACTAACCTAACCTAACCTGAATTAATTAATTTTAAAAAAATTGCACTTTACTATGCTTATTCATATTTTTATAAAAATAGGCAAGAGCTCAACTATTCTAGTCAAAATTCAAGATTGGCAAATTAGTTTGTTGATTTGAATTAGTGTATTCTGCTAAAATTTCAACATTGAAGAATGACTAATGAATACCAAAGCTTAAAATCACTATAACTAAAGCAATTGAAATCATCAATCAGTTCCTAATTTCAGGTTGAATGCTAATTTCAATTGCTTTTCCAATCTCTGATTAGTAACAATATGATTAAATAATATATAAAAATTTAATAAATATGAAACTGAAGCTAAAGCATGGAAATGCATTGGCTTTATATGATTATGTTTAATTATTTTTTTGAAGTGACAGTTGGATGAATAATCTCTAAGAAAGATTATTTTTGGAAGCATAATACTCATCATTCATCCAATTTAGAAAACATGATATAGATGTTTCAAAAATGTTACTAAATATTCTATTTAAACAAAAAAATAAATCATTATAATTGTCATTTCAAGTACATTTTCCCTAATTAGAGGCATCTCACTTTCTGTGGTAAATGTGTATTAGAATATTTGATTTGTTATTTTAAGAATAAAAATATTATTAAAATGTTTCTCTACATTGATGGTATAGAATTACAAATCTATCTTTGTTCTTTAATCTAAAATTAATATAACTTATATCAATGAATAAAAATTTCTGAACTTTAATATTAATCTATGAAAAATTCATTCATAAATAAAAATTTATATTGTTAAAACATTGTTTTAAATTATTGTATAAATATTTTTCAGATTAAAGTTTTTGGTAGTTTCCAAACAAGCCTTTATCTTCCATCTAGGTGAGTTGAAATTTTGGTGCTAATGTTGCACAGTTGCTTATTTTATTTAATATTATAATGCTAAATAACAAATTTATTTTACTTCATACATATTTCATTTCATAAGTATTTATAATAAATGGATTATATGCTTGATAAATCACCAATTATCTACTAATTTATTTCTATCAAAATTTTTATTAAAATTTTGGTTATATGATATAAAATCAGTTTAATGATCCAAAGAAAGCATCTTCTCAGGAACCATGTGAGCAAATATATGATATATTGCCTGTTTTTATTGGCTGAGAAGCTCGTTATTTCAGAGAAAAATGGAGACATTAATAAAATACTAATAGTTAATTTAGAAGTGATTTATTAATATAATGTTTAATTGAAATATATAAATATGATGATATATCTAGTACAGTAAGATCCCGCTTAATGCTGCTCTGTTTAATGCTGTTTCAATATAATGCAATTTTTTGAATTCTATATTTTTTATTGATTTACTTTGGCACAGTTTTTCAAACCGTTATACTCACATAAATTCAAAATTGCACTAATTTGTTGCTTTGATATTCCTATGCCTTCTCGCAATGCATTTGATATCAGTTCAGTACAGTACCTATGAAAGTCTGCTGCGGGCACATTTTACATTTATGATCGTTCATCAACATTATTTTACAGTTAAAGTTTAGCCAATATTACAGAAATTATGGGTCAGTTTATACAAAATGATTCAAATTTTGATAGAAGTTCAAAGGCAAGATGAAGTGTCACAGATGCGATGTCTGACTATCGACAGTTGCTTGCTGAACGAAAGAGGAAAAGAAATAATTTTTTGTTAGATGATTCTTAACAAAAAACAAAAAATATCAAACAAGAAAGAATCTTCCTCATCACAAACAAATTATTTACTTGAATATTTTTGATGTTAATGATTTACGAATACAAATCGACATTAGCAATTAAAAAATGCCTATAATTAATGCAATACAATAGTAATAATACATGTTATTTGAATACAAATTGATATTAGCAATAAAAATGGCTATATAGTAAGACCTTGCTTAACACTGCTCTGTTTAAGCTGTTTCGATATAATGCTGTTTTTTTTAATTATATATTTTTATTGATTTACTTTGGCATGGATTTTTAAACCATTATTTTTACATAAATTCGAAATTGCAGGAATTTGTTGCTTTGATACTCCTATCCGTCTCACAGTGAGTTTGATATCAGTGCAATGCAGTACATATGAAAGTCTGCTGTGGTCAGAGTTCATATTTATGATTGGTCATCACTGTTATTTTACAGTAATGAAAATAACAATTATCCCATTTTAGTTTTAACCTGAATGTTGCCACTTTAAACTATAATTCCTTGAAGTTAGAACTTTTTTCTTTCATCATCATTGTTTATAGTTTGCTGCATCGTGATTACTGCCTTTTCGTTCTTAAAACTTTTTATTTTCTAATTTCAAGAATTTTTCATGAATGATTTATGAATACAAATCTGTTCTTAAAACTTTTAATTTTCTAATTTTAAGAATTTTTTCATGAACACTTTATTAATACAAATCAATATTTGCAATAAAATAATGTCTATGATTAATGTAATACAATAGTAATAATACATGCTATAAAATAAAATAAAAAAAAAATGCTATGTATATATTTTTTATTCACTGTCCTGTTTTACATATCCTCATTATTTACATGTTAAAATGACCTCGTTTAACACTGTTTCATTTAGCGCTTTGTTTGCTTAGAATGTATCCCTGCATTAAACAGGGTCTTAATGTAATACAATAGTAATAATATGTTACAAAATAAAAAAAAGGTACATATACTTTTTTATTCACTGTCCCGTTTCACCTACAGATAGGCCTTGATTAGCGCGAATTCGATTAGCGCGACTTAAAAAATTGATACCGTGCTGTCCCGTTTCACCTATTCCTATTATTTACATGTTAAAATGACCTCGTTTAACACTATTTCATTTAGCGCTTGGTTTTTTGGAATGTATCCCTTGTGTGAAACAGACTCTTACTGTGTTTAATTCTTGTTTAAATATTAATCCTTTGTGTGTTGTCAATTATAATTTCTCTGAAAAATATACAAGTCAGCTAATATTTTTAGTTAAACCTAATTAATACTTATAATTTTAAAAATTTATATATTTTTTAATTTTCATTGAAAATATATATATATTTATATATTTTCAATGAATATTTTCTGTATAGAACTATGGGACTATAGGTCTGGCTTGACTGTGGTATGTGGAGTTTCCCATTAACAAACATGACAGGTGAACTGTGCCAACAAAAACAGACTTGAGACAACTACAGTTTGTTTAAACTGGAGAACTTTTACAGTAGGTATGTCAAATTCATATGTTCTTATGGAGGGCCATTTAAGAACAATACAGTTTTGAAAGAACATCAAACTGTGCCAACAAAAACAGACTTGAGACAACTACAGTTTGTTAAACTGGAGAACTTTTACAGTAGGGATGTCAAATTCATATGTTCTTATGGAGGGCCATTTAAGAACAATACAGTTTTGAAAGAATCTCCATTAAAGAACAAAGTAATATTGAGAGGGCTACATCTAATATTTGACGGATTTTACGATCGCGGAAAAGTTGAATTCATCTAGACACTGAACGATAGTGGTTTTTCAATCGCGGAAAAGTTGAATCCATCTAGACACTGAACGGTAGTGGTTTTTATACCATGGTATGATGGCAAACTGTGCTGCTTTCATCACACGCATTTTCCGCTGCAGTTTCATGTTTTGAAAGAATCTCCATTAAAGAACAAAGTAATATTGAGAGGGCTACATCTAATATTTGACGGATTTTACGATCGCGGAAAAGTTGAATTCATCTAGACACTGAACGATAGTGGTTTTTATGCCATGGTATGATGGCAAACTGTGCTGCTTTCATCACACGCATTTTCCGCTGCAGTTTCATACTTGTGGGAAGCAACTTTTAGTCACAGTCATCGAGCCATGGTCACAGTAGAGTCTTCATATGATCTGCCTTACTTTTGTATTTAATCATCTTTTATTTTGCTTAATATAATAAATTATTTATTTTACAAAGGCGTTATTCTATTATATCTACATATAACAGTAACTGATTAATTTTTTATGACAAAATTAACTGCTTGCCATTATCATCTAATAAATACTATTGTATTAAAAAATTATTTAACTAAATTCTTATTGTCGTATCCTAGATGATAAAGCGAAAGATTTTGACTAAAAACAAAAAAAATTGTTGAATAAAAACTGGTTAGCCAAAACTTTCATGTAGGCGGACACCTACAATCTCTCAATTGATCCTTCTAATTTAGTGATTTTACAAGATGTAAAAATATAATTCTAACTTTGAAGGGTAAATTCAAAAAAGGTTTAGGCATAATATGACACTTATAAACGTTTGATTTGCATTATTGCCACGATTTACTTTAGAATATGGAGTTAATCAAATTGGCTTCTGAAATAAATTATTTATTATTCGATGGCCAAAAAACTTTGTCATTTACTGGTATTAAGCCTAATTATTAAGGAAATTTATTTTTAATATAAGTAGTTAAGTCAACAGAGTGTTTTGACACTAAAATTTAAAAAAGTTCAAAAAGTGGAATTAATCGATTTGGCTTGTGTAGAGTGTTTTGACATTAAAATTTAAAAAAGTTCAAAAAGTGGAATTAATTGATTTGGCTTGTGAATGGCTCAATTGTTGACTGAGAACTGGCAAAAGCTTGAACATGGAATCCCCTTTTTCACCTAAGCTAGATAGATATAAAAGAATAGATAGATCAAAGAGTACATTGTATATATATTTTTTTAGAGAAAGCACAAAATTATGCAAGATTTGGGATTTAATTGGAAAAAATGTAAAGAATAGAAAAGTTTTGATAGAATGAAACATAATAAATGGTTAGCAATTTATCTTTTGTTGGAGGCCAAGGATTTGAAAAGTGTAATTGTTTCAAAGTGTTTGTGAAAATCCTCTTCCATGATTTGAAATTCTAAATATCATAATCAACAATTTCATTGCAACAAGTAATTTTGAATGAATGCACAAGTAATTTATAATCAAATTGGAATATAAGAATTTTTGAATAAGTTCAGTTTATTTTAGTAAAATTAAATAAAAGTTATTTTAATCATTGATATTTTTGTTTAATTTATATTGATAAAATTATTGTATTGAAATTAATCAGTTAATTTCATAGACAAACAATAATATAGGTTTTTATAAAGTACTAATGCAATACAAAATGAATTTCAAAACAACAAAAAAATAAAACAAAAATAGTTAACTAAATTCCTTTAATTAATTTAAAAAATAGTGTAATTATTATTACTTTTAATGTTTTCATATGTAAATTTCAACAAAGTCTGAAGGTTAAATATTTTACTATATAATTTGCACTTTTACCATCCCATAATGGTAAATGTTATGGTTTACCAATCTGAACTTTTACATAAAAAAAAAAAAACACACACACACACACACACACTACACAC
>AYEL01068157.1:0-36101 GCA_000484575.1 Olivierus martensii
AAGTATATATTATACATAAACTTCCTACTGTAACCATGCTGGACCCCGCATTTGTAAATTCTGTTAAGCTCCTCATTTAAAAAGACATTATTACTGCAGTGTGTTAACGCATGTCTAAAGTACGCACGAAACGCTGATTTTTTATATGTCCAGGGATCGTATGACCATTTCGGTATTAAAACTGGGATATTCATGGGTTTAATGAATATGGTAGTCTCAAGGACTCTGGTTCTTGCCTGAATCTTAGGTAGCCCGATGGCTGGGATTCTTGCTGAGATAGTAGTTAGAGAAATTGAAAGCCTGCTACCTTTAAATGTTAAAGATGAGATAAAATTATACACGCGTTATGTAGACTATATTTTTATTATGTGGAGAAATAAATCATTAAGCTATCTTGCTATTGAACATTTTAATAGACCAGAATACGGTCTCAACCTTAAGCTTACCAAAGAGGATAATAAAGTAATGAACTACCTAGACATTAAGATTCAGGCAGGAACCAGAGGCCTTGAGACCACCGTATTCATTAAACCCACGAATACCCCAGTTTTAATACCGAAATGGTCATACGATCCCTGGACATATAAAAAATCAACGTTTCGTGCATACTTTAAACGTGCGTTAACACACTGCAGTAATAATGACTTCTTAAACGAGGAGCTTAACAGAATTTACAGTTGCAGGGTCCAGCATGGTTACAGTAGGAAGTAACGAGGAGCTTAACAGAATTTACAGATGCGGGTTACAGCATGGTTACAGTAGGAAGTTTATGTATAATATATACTTAGAGCAGAAAAACAAATTTAATAATGATGACATCAAAAACTGAGTGCCATTCATGATTCCTAAATTTATAAGTCAGCCGCGGGGTAAAGTTATAGCTTACTAATATGGAAGACCGGGTTCAAATCCAGAACACATTTCTATTTTTTCAGAAGGGATTCAGGCCTGGCTCGTTGCCATCCTTTGGTTGACTTCATCGTGGGTGTTAGCTAGCCTCTGATGAACTCTAAAGTGGCTGCCGCCAAATAATATACAGTATATCCCTTCTGCTATATGGCGGCTTAACTATACTAACAATGCATGATACTAACCTAACAAATCCAATGAAATTTTATAAATATTTTTAAATATTTCCCAATTTTTAACTTAAAATGCATGTGTCCTTGCATTTTAAGCTAAAAGTTGGAATATTCATTCTAGAAAAAAAACATTTGCTAATGTTATTTAATTCATTCGTTTACAGAATAGAGTGTATATTTTATACTAGATTGATGTCTGTATGGTTATGGCCTGATATAATTTTTAACATCTCACCAACTGGAAGAGAATTTTATAAAGCACTAAACATCACACATAGTTTTACGAGACAAGTATAATTTATGCTCTTTAAAAATGTTTGAAATATTTATTGCATATCTGCAAGATTTCACTGCTTATAATATGAATAGGTAATATCAGAAAAAAAGAAAGAGATGCAAGAAAATTTTGAGTATATCCAAAGTAACGAAAAGGAAGATGATGAGAATATTTATATGCAAAGCAAAAAGAAGAAAGCACTTCTTGATCTTCTTCTTCACCATCACTTTAATAATGGTGACATCAGCGAAGAAAATATCAGAGAAGAAGTTGACACTTTCATGTTTGCGGTATCTGAACTTGTATTCTTTTTCTTTTTTTTTTGTGTAAAACCTTCTTTCTGTCTTGAGGGCACTAAAAGTGAACTGATATTTATTTCTTGAGTGTTAGTTTCTTATATAAATATGCTTTCAGGGTCACGATACTACAGCAGTGGGAATCAGTTGGGCTCTTTACAATATAGGTTTATATCCTGACATACAACAACAAATTCATGATGAATTACAACAAATTTTTGGCAAAGATAAAACTAGATCAGTTACTCAAGCAGACTTGAGAGAGATGAAGTACCTGGAATGCGTCTTAAAGGTTATTAACATATTTTTTTCTATTAATTTAAAATATTTAAAAATGCTTATAGAAAATTAAGCTTTGTTTAATAGGAATCACTCAGATTGTATCCTTCTGTTCCTGCAATAAGTAGAACTACTTTAGAAGATTTCAAACTGAGTAAGTTATCTTTACTTGAATAAACAAATAAATAATTTATCAGTTTATTAATGGGACATTTTGCATTTCTGGCATATAATATTTCATTATTTGTATATATGGATAATTATATCTTCTATTACGTTATTGTGACATCATATGCCAGTACGTCACAAAATTGTCATAGCGACTTTATGTCTGATAACATAGGTTCTAGATCTTACATGTTGTTACGTGCCCTCTCGACGTGGCCCAGTACGTCACAAAATCGTCATAGCGAGTTTATGTCTGATAACATAGGTTCTAGATCTTACATGTTGTTACGTGCCCTCTCGACGTGGTTTAGCAAAATGCTTTATTAATCAAAATTTAATTTTTATAAAATAAATAAATTTGAAATATACTTTGGCAATGAAAAGTCTGTTTGGTTAATATAATATATTAATTGGATACTATTTTGTTTCTTTTCTTTTCCTTCAACAGAAAATGAAAGCAGAATTTCCTAATCTCTCAAAATTAGTCATGGTGCTCAAACAATTTTTACTGCAGAGAGATTTGAATGAAGTTTATACGGGAGGAATCAGTTCTTACAGTCTTACATTGTTAGTGATTAGCTTTTTACAGGTAAATATAATTTTATAAAATAATTTTCTAACAAAAAGTAATTTTCTTAATTACAAACCCAAAATTTATATTATTATTTAGCTCTATCCTAGAGTTGACATTGCTGCATCTAATGCTAACTTAGGAGTGCTATTATTAGAATTTTTTGAATTTTATGGACGACATTTTAATTACTCAAAGACTGCAATTTCTGTTAAAAATGGTGGTTGTTATTTTCCAAAATCTTTATTTAGAAGTTTTGCTCTTGAATATAGACCCTCCATTTTATGTATTGAAGATCCACTACAACTTGGTATGGAATCTATTGGTTTTTTTATTATTATTATTTTTAATAGCAATTTCTGTTCTTTACTTTAATCATTATCAATAATATGGAAAATATGTATAATTTAGACCAGTGCTTCTCAAAGTATGGGTCACTGCGTAACAAAATTTGGGAGTCGCAGAAATTTTAGCAAATGTTTTAATTTGTATTCTTAGTTTATATACCTCTATACCCAGGATTGCGAAAATATTTTCTCGAGTAAAAGGGGTCCAAGTGGAAAAGTTTGAGAAATGCTGATTTAGACTAAATAATTTGCATGATAAATAAAAAAATAAAAATTTTTTAAATTGAAGGAAATGACATTGGAAGGAATTCATATGGTGTAATGAATGTAAAAAGGGCATTTGAACATGCATATATACTTCTGGCAGATAAAATTCATCCAAAAAATGCAAAAGCAGTTCATGGCAAAAGGTAAATATTTTTTTCATATTTTTTAAAATACATTTTGAATTAGTAAAGATTCTACTTAACAATTATATCAGAAGAAATGGAAATATTTATTTGACAAATACAGTATAAATAGCCTTAAAAATACCAGTAAGCATTCATTTTTATAACAGTTTTTCAGAAACAATTGAAATAATTTAATAAAAAAGCATTGATAAAATTACACATACATCCTTTAAAAAAATAAAAATGGCTTCTAACTAGTTCCTGTTAAGCAGAACATTTTATTTTTTGTAGGCATAATGATATAAATGATGGTTTTGATCATGGGAACTTATTTCATAACCTTAATATATGCAAATTAGCTATGGAAATTGATTAAAAATTAAATAAAACTCTAATATATATCCTTACATACATTAATGAACTATAGTCAGTAATAAATAAAATTATTTACCACAAAAGCTCTATAATTTTTTAGATATATCACTTTCTCATTACTGAAATAAAATGAGCAGCAATAAAAAATTCAGAAATGCACAAAAAAAACTACAAAATAGAATGGTTTTTGCAGAAATACATATATTTAATAGCAATTGCATTGAATTTAGCAAACCTGATTAACAAGAATTGAACTGAAAACTTTCCTGCATTAAATCTATATTTTCTATTGCTATTTATTTAAATTGAATATTATACTTATAGGGTAAATTATTTTTTTAATTATTGAAATCTCTATTGTATAAAACAAATGGCTATAGCCAGTGCAGTGTTACTGTATATGATAAAACTCTCTTGTTTTTAAAGTGATTTCATTGACTTAAATGTAAATATCATTGCTAAAATTGAAATCTTACAAGTGAATCAGATATTAATCTCTTTCAATGAATTATCAGTGGGATATGAAAATGATAGACTGAATGCCATGAAATATTTAGATATCTATAACCTATTAATTATTTATTACACAACTTTTTACATAAATGAAATATATATTTTGAGTTTATATAAAGTTTCTATTTAAATTGATATTGGTGTTAAATGGGTAAGTCAAAGTATTAAAATTATTCTAATAAACACTGATTAGGGGAATAACCAGTTCAAATTAACCAAACAATACAGCCAAATTTCCCCTAGCGGACAATTAAATTTTTCTAACGATTATTTTTGAATCACAGCTATGATGCCACCATCTGTTGAGTTAATAATTAAATTTTTAGAATTTAGCACTAAGGTGGTGCCGTCTATTATTTAATAATTAAAATTATAACTTTTAAATTAATTTTCCCGAAATAAAATTTTGCCACCGCACCGGAATCGAACCAAGATCTTTGGGATATTGCCCCCAACGTCTTACCAGTTAGACCAATTCCATTTCGGGAATTCTGCCATAAGTCACTGTGGTCTAACTAGTAAAACGTTATTAATTATTAACTGCTGAGTTAATAATTAATTATTAACTTAACAGATGGTGGCACCATAGCTGTGATTCAAAAATAATCATTAGAAAAATTTAATTAAGACTTTGTTCGTTAAGGGAAATTGGCTGTATTGCTTGGTTAATTTGTATTAAAATTATATGTGGATATCTCTAATTTGACTTTTCTATTACAAGAGTTGATGCAATCATATAATTATTACATTATTAACACTAGCATGTCTACTCACTGGCTTCCAACAAAAAATTGTTGGAAACCAGTGAGTAGACATAGAAATTGGTCCTATTAACTTTAAAAAATATCAATATCTTAATATAATAATTGGTAATATAATTGGTACACAAGAAAAATGACAAAATACAGGTATCCCTCCTATAACACAGCTTCCTACAACACAGTTTCACTCTAACACGATTTGAAAATTGCAGAAACCCTCATATAACATTGTACTTGTACAACACAGTTTTTACTTAACACATTTAGAAAATTACGTTTATGCTCCTATCATACAAAACATTTTCATTAATTTTTGTAAATCCACAATAGGATTACATAATATACATATATAATGCAATCATTGGAAAATACTTTGCTAAAATTAGTTATAAATGCAATTTCGCTAGTTGGCTGTGAGAGGGACAGTATGTAGTCTATTTTCCTTTTGAAATTGAGTTAATTGGTGATAATTGAGTAATTTGTGTTCAAAATGTTCAGTTCTTGAATAAAAAATATCTTATTCTTCAATAGAGGAATGTGAGAGAGAAGAAAAGCATTTTATTCATAAATTTTTTGGGTATATGTTAACCCTTTGCGATCCACTATCAATATGTTCTTGACAGGCCGTTGACCTGCTACAACTCCATTGTCAATAATGTCTTGACTGGGCCTGATTCTCTTATTTTTACTTATATTGAGAAATAATTTTCAAAATATCAATTTTTGTCATAGTAACCAAAATTTTGCTAAAATGTGGATTTTTAATTAATTTTTTTATTCGCTTTTTAATCGGAATTGTCTAATACAAGCGCCATTTTTGGACCGCCAAAAATTCAAGAACCACTCCTCCAAATATCTCCAAGTTGTTGTATCATGTTCCATATCTCCTCCTCATTTTATATTTATTTTATTTTTCAGATACCTTTATCCAATAAATTATAATTTAGGAAAGTTTTGGTCCTTGTAAATAATATGATTTTAGTGTATTTTCACTCATAGAATTTGATAAATTAATTTTATTTAAAAGTTTATAAATTTTAATTGATCAGAGAAACAAAGCAACCAATACCGTGCTTGACGATTGACGCGGAAGTCGGCATTCTAGATTATGGCGGGAAATATCCAATAGTTTTCGAAATCAGCTGATTGTTTGTTTTATATTAGTTATATTTTAAATATAACACAAAAATTTAAATAATACAGTAATTTTTGTGTTATTCCTAGTCAAAACAAGTAATTAATAGACCAGTGGTGCATAATTATTGTCAAACAGCGTCCATCCAAGATCAACTACATGACCTTAGGCTATGGGCTAGTTACATTATGTTAATTAAGGGGAGAGCCTGATAATTTATCAAAAATCGGTGCTAAATCTGGCAAACAGATAGCAGGATGATAGCTAGGTATAAAAATTATAGCAATATTTATTAAAAAAAAAAATAAATTTTCAACAAAGTTGACATTCTTATACATACAAATATTTCTTATAAAATAAAAAGTATTTATTACACATTATTTTAAGAAAATACGAAGAAAAATGGCTAATAAACAATTATTTTTAACATTTATTAGTAGAATACCGTATTTCATCTGTGAGAGGGGAGAATACGATTGTTTATTTACATGAGGTTTTTAGATTACACTCGGCGTTATCAGATTACAATCTAAATTGTCTCCATTAGTTGGAAAAGTTTTTTAGTATTATGAAGTATTTGGTATTATTAAATATAGAATATCATCAGGAATATAAGTATATAAACATTTTTTTTATCCGATGCTGAGAAATGAATAATTTGAAAAATTATATATTGTTTACGTAAGCCAATTAGGCCTAATTGCTTTCGTATTTTTTTTCTCTTATTCTTTTGATTTATCAAAACTAAAAAAGGATATCAAAGTACAGTATATTGCCGACAAAATCCAATTTTTTCGTGCCAAAAAAGTTATGGCAAAAAAAAAACAAAACATCATAATTTTTTTAATGGCCACGCCATAGTTGTTGACGGTTAAAAAAAAATTTTTTAGGATCGCAAAGGGTTAAGGAACAATTGTTTTCTAGAAGGTTGTAGTGGGTTAGATTACAGATTTTGTAAAAAGAGCAGAAGATACATAAACTTTAAATGCTATTAAAAAGTTCAGAAAGTGAAATTGATATTGTTAAAGAAAAAATGTGCTTGTTTTAATTAAAACAGTGGTAAGGAAGGTATAATTATTAAATGTATTATAGGCTGTATACTTTATCCTTTTGTTTTATGTATATTGTTTTTAGGCTCTTACGTATATATTTTTTCTTTTTTTATGTTTCGTGCTAATAATAATCTTAATAAAAAATTTACTTTCTTATACAATATTAAAGAAAGTTATTTGTTTTTAATTGGTTTTGGAATGTAACGCTCTTTTTTGTATTGGCTCTGGGTCTCATATAATACGGTTTCACACAACACAATGTTTTTTAGGAACCTATCTACCGTTTTATAGGAGGGATATCTGTACGTATTCAAACATTTCAATCATAAATATATATCATACATATTACTGCCTTCTAAAATTATTCTCTTTCTATGATTTGAAAAACAAAATTAAGAAGAAATATACATGTAATATCTGCCCAACTTAGGCAAAGAAATGCCATACATAATTAGGCTTTAACAAAAATTACAACTGTTAATCATTTATTAATTTGAAAATTTAATATTTGTATGTCATGTCTTTTTAGGTGATTTAATACATATAAACAGTATATCCTAAATTAACTGTAAAATTGGTCCTAAATATAGTAAATAACAAATAATATCAATTCAGAAAGAATCTACAAATTAATGATTATATTGAGGAATTCAAATAAAATATTTATTTTACTAAAAAGAACCATAATGTATATACGAGGGTCGTTCAAGTCAATCCGGGACTTTTTTAAAAACAAATAGAAGAACAAATTTCAAAGTGTGGAAAGTGGATTTATTTTTCTACATAACCTCCAGCTACAGTTATACATTTATCCCAGCGTTTAACTAATGCCTGGAATGCTTTGGCATAGAAAGATTTATTATTACGACGGAACCATTGTAAGACATCATTCTTCACTTCATCATCAGTGTTGAAATGTGTTCCTCCAAGGAATTCCTTCAGGGGCCCAAACAGGTGGAAATCACTTGGTGCTAAGTCAAGGGGGGGTGTGGTAATATCTCCCAGCCAAGTTCCTGGATTGTTTGGACAGCTGCTTTGGGACCCAGTGTGCACTTGCTTTTCAGAACAACAAATGATCATGAATTATTGTGTTCACTGTTCCCAATGACAGATTACACACCTTTGCAATTTCATGACAGGTTATGCGATGATTGTCCAGGATCAGCTGCTCCACATGCTGAATGTTCTCAGGAATGACTACCGTGGGCTTTGATCCACCATGACCGGGATCGTCAGTAATAGAGATACAACCATCTTTGAAGTGCTTACACCATTCAAATGTCTTACTGCAACTGAGTGTCTCATCACCGTACTGAGCCTGAAGTCTTCTGTAAATTTCAGCAGGTTTTATGCCCTCATTCACTAAAAACTTCATCACAACACGCTGTTCCACGTAGACATTCACACTGTTGTCCGCCATCTTGAATAACGGTCTATCCAGAAGCACTGGAAATGAGTGCCATCTACCAGTAACAGGACACAGGTGCCAGTTTCTACTTCATACAAAACCTTCAGCCTAGGCGTCCATTTAAACCTGGAAAGAAAAAAGTCCCAGATTGGGTTGAATGACCCTCATATAATACAAGTGTTTACACATTTTATTGCATAGACATTTGCATTATCTATAAAATATATAAAAATCATAAAAAATTTTTATTATATAAATCAGGTGTCCAACCTGCAGCCCAAGATGGCTTTGAATGTTGCCCAATAAGCAATTTTAAAATAACATAAAATAATTTACTAATGTTTTTAATACTGAGAGATAGTAAAAGCAAGTTTTATTTTGGCCTCACACTTTTGTGCCTTACACAATACATATATTTTAATATTGTTTCCAGTATATTTCAGGTGTGTTTTTGCTGCCAAGGAGAGCTCTCGATTACTCGATTGTCAGTTCGTTTTTTTATGTTTTCAACAATAGAGAGCACACACTTCAGATAGTGGACAATATAATTGAGTAATCACTTTTATTGAAATCATCCTCATAGAATGTGAAAGTTCTAACAATAATTCCAATATATATTATTTATATTATAAAACTTATAAATATAAACAAAAAAATCTTTTGCTTAACCACATATAAAGAATTTTTGAAGGAATTTTGATAATTAATAAAATTTCCATATATTGTAGAATTTTTTGCACAGTTATAACACTGGCTTGAAAAATTATAGATTGAAATGAAAAACTCTAAGATCAAAATGGTTTAAACATGAATAACAGGGCTGGGATGTCCACAGGAAATTGTGCTGACACTGATAGAAATTCCAACATTTTTTATTTTGCCAACACTGACTCCTCTGATAGTAAACACATACAAATGATTTTTTAGAACACATTTTTATTCAATATTTATTATTGAAAAACTTATTTATTCATCTGAAAAAGAAAATAATTAATATATTTTTTTAATTTAAAACCAATAAATTATGAACAATGAGAAAGTTATTGCTGACACCAGTGCACTGACTCCCCAGCCCTGATAAATAGTCATTCTTTTTCACTTTTTAAATAGCAGCTATATACCCCTATTAGTATTTCTGTTAAGAAGGTTAAACAAAAAACTATATCTGTTTTGTCATGTACTTCAAAAAATTCCTTATCAAATATTAAATTTTTCTTGATACACAAAAATATCAAGAAAAATGTTGATTTTTCAGAAAATATCAAAATATATTGAGTACAAAAATATCAGATAGAAATATAAATATTTGTAAAGGATCAATTTATCCATTGTATCTCTAGATATGATATTAAAACATATAAAACAAATTTATAACAACATAACATATTTCATAAAATAAGAGATATGTAATTAAATAAATTATTTAATAAGTAGTATTTCATCATTTATGATTTGCATGTTTAACATCATATCTATCATATGATTAATCTTAACTAGTGTTTAGAATATGATGTCAAAATTAATGAAATTGAAAAACATATTGAAGCAATGAATGAATGAAACATACAGAACAACAAATTGTCAAAATACAGAAAATATATGATCTAAATAAGAATTCTCAATAAATCAACAGATGGATAAATCAATTATTTAAATGATAGTATAAATATTTTTAAAACAATACATTCTAAGTATGGAAGTAAAATCTACATTCATTGAAAAATATTAAAACATTATTTTGCTCGAAGTTAGTTTTAATAATTGTGAATTTCTTCTGAAAATTATAAAGTTGAATATTTTCCACAGTGAAATGGAAATTTTATGACAAAACAAATTCTATTTTGTGAAATTGTGAACCTTAAATATAAATATGAATATCATATATATATGCCTTGTATATGATAGGCAGTCTTTAGGTTATTGCTACCAATAATTATTATTATTATTCTGTTGAAAAGTACTAACTTTATTGTTTTTCCAGTATTCTTGGGAATATAATTCGTATCAAAGAAGAAATAATTATGTACAGAAAACGGATACATGAAACGTTACAATTTTCTGATTTGGAAACAGAAGATGAATTGGAATGGTTAAAATCACCACCATTATCCAATAAAAGGTAATATCTAAATATTCTCTGAATTAAGTATTTTTACTCTAGGTTATTAAATGGCTATAATGAGAAGTTTAGATTTATTATTATACTAAGAAATTTATCTATGTTTCATTTAAGTAAATAATGCTGTGTTACCACTGACTTTTCACTCTGAGAATAAAATTTAATATAGTGCTTTTAATGAATATACAGTAATACCCCAACTTACCTGAACTCAGAGTTATGCAGTTCTTGATTTTTTTTCATTTGGCAACACTGCTGCACTCTATCTTGCTTGATACATATTGGATGCGTTTCGCATGAACTCTGTGCACAATTACAATTCTATGATTGACAAAAGTTAAGATTGTTTTATTGTATGTTTTCTAAACCCTTAAAAATACTATGTCATCCAAATGAAGTAAATCTGATTTTCCTGCACCTAGTAAGAAAAGGATTATATCTTTGGAATGTAAACTAAACACTATCAAGGATATTGAAAACAGAATGAAAATTTGTAAATTGGCAAAGAAATTTGAGCTGCTGGAATCCACAGTAAGAACAATTATAAAAGATAATGAAAGAATTCTCAATATGGTGAAAAAGACTTCTGTAGTGGAGGTTGATAGCCGTCCTGCTCCCTCTTCATGCGTTACACTTGTTCGACCACTTTTAAACTTCTCGATCCCCAAGAAGACTGGTCAGAGGGTGTCTGACCCTTTGACACCCTCTGACCATAGGAATCGGATCACTGCTCGCTGTTCCTCTTTGGTGCAAACTTCTAATGGAGCAGCCATCTGAGAGTCTTGTAGAGAAAAATAGTGTATATATCAAATGAGATGATACAAGACTCTCAGAAATTAATAAAAATATGACAAATTTATATGTATTTATATGAAAAGTTGTACCCCAACTTATGCGAATTCGACTTAAGCAATGTTCGTCAGTCCCATCTATCGTGTAACTTCAGGGTATTACTGTACTATATTTCTAAATATTATCAAATTTAGAAAAAATTATTTTACTCATTTTCAAGACAGTATAAAATAAATATGATGAATTTTTGAATAGTTTATATTTATCATCTACAATTATCATTATTACATAGGCTTTCAATTTAAAACCTAGAGAGATCCCTATTGCATTTTAATTTGAAATACAGTAGAGATATCTCTAAATTTTAGTGTAGTGATAGATAGAATTCCACCAGCCTACGGCACACATCTTATGTTTAACTGCATAATTTCCTATACTTCATAGTGAATTTGATGCTAGCATTGTGCGCATTATTTCAGATGTCCATTTTGAATTGGAAGATTAGAACTGATTTTTATAGCCACTGAGAAATCTTACATTAATTCTTTTATAGGATATATATCAAAGATATTATCCAGTTTTTCTTTATAGAAAATATTATAGACTTATAAGTACAAGTAACAAAAAATTACAGTAGACATTATATTAAATCCTTTTCATTGAATGTTTAATTTTCAGATTGATTTTGAAAATGCCAGATGTGTAATTTTTCATTATTTAATTCAAAAACGTGCTTTTTTTTTTAATGAATAAGTATTATAATTTTTATTTATGAATGTGTTCTGGAAAATATATTCTCTTTATGCAATAATTTGTTTAAAACAGAAACCAAGCAACGATTTTTAAAAATTTTGATCACAGTTTAAAATTGCATTTCATAATATCATATGCGGAAAATTGAAATAATTGCCAGAAAATGCATGGTGTATGTTGTTGTAAACAAGATAGTGAACCTACAAAGGGCTTTCACAATTTTGTGTATTTGAATGCTGAAAATGCTTAACATCACTGGTTTAAACACCCAAAGACACTTAGAAAACAATGATTTTTATTAGTGGACCATAAATGAGTTCAAACTTCGAAGAAATTTCAATTTTGTCTTTTTTAGCCACTAGAAATGCTACAGTCAACAAGAGCTACTAATGTTTTGGCCTTCTATCCATTAAGATAAGTTTTTCCTTCTCATTGATTCATGTAGAACCAACAAAGTTAAAGATTTGGTGCAGAAACCAGAAAATGTTAACCTGACACTGCTCTTCATTCCTGATGGATACACCTTATTCATTCTCAACTGCTCAATGTTTTCTTTTTTCATCCATGCAAGAACTTTGTGAAATATATCATCAACACACTCCTTATATCTTCTGACTTTAAACTCTGGCAACAAGAAAATTTTAACAACCTTCTGTCACTCTTAGTTTACAGCTCCAATTTTTCAAAATATGATTTTGATACTCTTTCTACAATCTTGACAACAAACCTGAGTCATTCATTACACCTGTTGATTACTGCTTTAATTTCAATACTTGTGAAACATGTCATAAACCCAGTTGTCCATCTTTACCTTTCTTCATATCTGTTCAATGTTCCTCCCATTTTTGTTTGAATTACACAATCATTCTTAAGTTACACAATAGTTGCAATTAAACAACTACTATATGGACATTGGCGATAGATGTATATAGAACAGAACACAAATTATTAATAAAAAATAATAATCAATAAATTGCATGTTGTTATTTAACAGATCTATATTAAAATATTGAACTGAATATTGCATGCATATCAATATTATGGTGAACAGATATACATATGAGATTAGCTTCTGCTTGACTATCAATGAAGTAAGTTTAATTTCATTGAACTATCATTCAATAAATATTTTTCCTGTAAAATAATATAAAAATCCAAAAAGAACTGTA
The DNA here is from genome assembly GCA_000484575.1 of Olivierus martensii. Classification (NCBI taxonomy): domain Eukaryota; kingdom Metazoa; phylum Arthropoda; class Arachnida; order Scorpiones; family Buthidae; genus Olivierus; species Olivierus martensii. The sequence goes on from AYEL01068157.1 coordinate 13,490, forward strand.
GAATTTTATTAATTTTTACTGTATTTGTTAAGCAGAAGAGCCTGAAGGACAAGTTAAAGGGATAAAGAATTAAAAGCAGAATGATTATTAATACTTTTTATTATGAATATGCTACACAGAATTGAATTTAATGGAATAATATATTAAATGATGATATGATATCTTATTAAATTTTTATAATCAGTTTGAAATCTCTTAACAGATTTGTGCATATTGAAAAGATACATTATGTAGGGAATGAAAGAAAATATTTAACTATAACTTATTAATCTAACTTATTACTATATATAAACTAGATCATTAGTGAAAATAAGGTAATCTGAATTTGTTTATTTACAATAGTAGTAAAATTATTGCATTGTTATTCCATAAGTAGCATATTCACTATTCAGTCATATGTGGAAATATTGTAGTATTGATGTTCGGCAGTAGTGAGCAATGCAAATAGAATAAACAGCTTCATTTGTGATGCATTAAATATTTTTTTAAGTTTTGTAAATAAAAGTGCCTATAACTAATAGAACATTTTTATTTTATATAAATAAAAGTATAGTGCAGTAAACTTTTTGTAATTTTATTTCTATTAAAAAAATAAATTTTTTAGCAAATGACAGAGTTTACCTTGATATCCATAGCATATAGCCAGTTTCTGCTGTATTTATGGACAAATTTCAATATGTATATTAATAAATTTTTTTTTTTTTTCAGAAAAAATCCAATGGATGGAATTAATTTATCATCACCAATTTCTCTAAGGACGTCTGATGTTTCAAGATGGGGATTACAAATGAATAATGGTGCAGTAAGTATTATAAGACATTATTATTATTGCTTATAAATAAATCTGAATTTAAAAAAAGAAGTATCAAAAGTGTAAAAATTGTGAACATTGACAAATTGGATCATTTCATTAGAAATGTTATAATGACAAGATATAATGCATATTATTTGATTTCCATAAAAATAGCTGAATATTTAAATCATCTATCCTTTACATAGAAACCAGCATTCAAAGTGCTTGTTTCTTTGCATTTTTTTGCCTTTGTAAAACTGTAAAACTAGAATTCAAAAAAATAGTTTAAGATGTCAGAAGTTAAATAACTTTATTTAACAAATGTTTTCAACCCTCCTTTGGGGCCATCATTAGGTCTAAGAGAATTGGTTACTAAAGATAAACAGCTAAGTTTGATAAACTATGGATACTATCCTCCTATTTACTTCTGTGTGAATAAAGACAAACATGTCATATGATATATTATTGTGTAACATGACTGTTTTTTCAGTGCATGGAAATAAATATACTGAGTAGCATTTATAATTTATAAACGTAAGTATATTTATAATCACTTGTCTTAGACCTAATGATGGATCTAAAAGAGAGTTGAAAACATTAATTAAATAAAGTAATTTAAAACTTTGACATCTTGAGCTATTTTTTAATTACTAGTTTTAAAATTGTGCTCATTTCTATTTACACCATTACTATTGCATATGTAAGTGATATAATTTTATATTTTTATTAACCATTTGCAGAATTTATTCAGAAATTGATTTCTGCAACTGGTTTTGTATAATAGTAAAAATCAAAAATAACAAATTGCTATTAAGATCTTGGGGAAAAACAATTTTAAACAATGTTTTAGTGAAAGTGCATACTAAATTATAATTCTGAACAGTACTACAGAACTAGAAAGAATATAACAATTCTGTAATTTATAATTAATGAATCATTAATTCATATATTTGTTTCAAAAAAAGTAGGTCCCCAATTTATGCAGTTTTGTATGAAATGCTTCCAAACATATATGAATGCTTATGTTGTTTTATTGCTCAGTATCTATAATTAGATTCTTTTATTTGCATTTTAAACTGAACTTTTTTTGCACAAATATCAATTTTGATCTTAAACGTATTCATGCTGATATTTTTATCTAGCTATTCCTATATATTAATTTGTGATGTTTCTGTTGAAGTGCATTTTGCAATGTTAAATCCATTTTTATAAATCAGTTTTCATTTACTTTTCCTTATTAAACATTATAATAAGTATTTTTATTTTTAATCAGATTTTAAATAAAATCTTTTTTCCGTTTTTTTAGAAACTTAAATCCTCAGCAGTTATTTTTCTTCTTGTATATGATGTTCACTTGCTGCCATACTTTGTAAGTTTCCAACAATTTAATAGATGAAAATCAATAAACAATAATAATAAAATTCATGAAGAATCTTCAAAGAACATCAAAAATAATAGTGTAAATATATTTGTATTGCTATTTTTCAGAAATATTACAGTTATTTGATAGATATAGTTTAAATGGAAAAATGTGTGGGAGACAATCTTCAGGTATTTGGAAATAACAGATGTTGATTGGTCAGAATGGTCTTTTATCTATCGAAATGAACATGTGTGACAAATTTACACAATTTTTTAAATGGAAAAATGTATGGGAGACAATCTTCAGGTATTTGGAAATAACAGATGTTAATTGGTCAGAATGGTCTTTTATCTATCGAAATGAACATGTGTGACAAATTTACACAATTTTTAACTTATACAAATTTTTTGAACAAATTAACTGCATAGGAAGGGGACCTGCTGTTATTATATGAATTAAGTTTAAATACATAATAATCTTGCATATTTCAGTTATTATTAATCTTGCATATGTTGTTATATTCAAATTTTTCTGCGGTATAAGAAAATTAAAAAATGTTAAATTCTAAACACAAACATTAAAATAATATAATAGAATGTTGTTATATTCAAATTTTTCTGCGATATAAGAAAATTAAAAAATGTTAAATTCTAAACACAAACATTAAAATAATATAATAGATCTGAATTTAGCATTTATATTGGCCATTTGACTTCTTGCCATTAATAAGCTTAATTTTATTATAAACACTTAAGGCAGGAAAATGATTATTTCATATTGATGTAGAACTGCATTACTGAATCCAGTGATAGCATGATTATATTTATTTTTGTTAGTATAATAGAGAAATAATAGCTGTGGTATATATGATGATTGTTCATGTAGATAATGTTTATTTCATTTGACATGTAAGTGTTGCAATCAAATGCTAATATGCATCAAACAAATATCATCTTAATCATACATTTTTTCTTTATACACAAATTTATTTTCAATACAGTAGTCCCAACATTATAAGTTAATTCATACCTGGAATGTATTTCCTATAGATATTTATTAAGTAAAATTAGCAAAACAAATTTTTAAATAAATAAATGAAAACATAATCTTTAAAATCAAGAATATTTTAATAATAATAAAATTATATCATATAATCCCAAAGAATTTTATTCTCCTTCATTGGCAGCAACAAATGAGTTGATGAGTTTTTATAGATGAACTGTTCTAGGCTCAATCTGGGAATGAAAGTTAAATATTTACGTAATTATCCAATGAGAAACCATGGTAACTGAAGGACATACTACTTCGACTTCACAATTCACCATCTCGATTTTTCCATTTTGTAATATACGAAGGGATGTCTGCTATCAACAAAGCAGTGCTGTGTTATATAACTATGTATGTGGTTTGAATTTTCTATTTCACAAATGTTTAGCATTCGTAAATACAATATGTAAAAAATAATTTTTTTACATATAATGTTCATATTTCAATTTTGTTAATACTTGTAAAATGAGAACTGCCTATACTGATAAGAAAATTCTATATTTATTTTTGACATTTATGGTAATCATTTTTTCTAAAATTCTAGAAAATTGAGAATAGTAAAACTTAATTTTGTAAGGGCCAATTGGATGAGTCATTATTCTGCTGGTTAAAACAGGTTTTAATCTGCAGATTTAGCTTGCTGCATTGCACAAAATCAAATCTGTAGGATAAACTGCTGACTAACTCAACCAGCCAATTCTGGGTAGAATAAAATTTATATTATAGACCAGGAGTTCCCAAAGTTTTGCCTGGGTGGGCCAAATTGTAAATTTCAAAATATTTGGCAGGCCAAAAAAAGTGTTATGGGAAAAATTTCAAACTGTTTAAAATAATGCATTTCAAAAATAATTTAAAAAATAACTAAATAATTCAAATAAAAAAAAGAAAAATATAGGAAAAAATGTTCAAATTGATAATAAGTTAGACACAAAGGAAACATTTATACTAATTTTATAGCATAATCGTTTTTTATTTCAAAAATAATTTAAAAAATAACTAAATAATTCAAATAAAAAAAAGAAAAATATAATAAATTCATCAATCTGAAGTGAATGACTTTTGCAGTTGCTTTCTTTTAATAATATCATTGAGCCTTGGTTCTAAGTCGGTTGAATGTTATTCTTAACACCAGTTTTAAATGTTTTGATCTCAATTTGGACTTCTTAATACTCGTGATTGAGAAAGCTTTTTCACATATATAAGTGCTTCCAAATAATGAAAACATATTTGGAAACACTTTTATATTCACATATATAAGTGTTTCCAAATAATGAAAACATATTTGGAAACACTTTTATATATGTATTTTTTTAACTGAACAATTTTTAATTATATGATAAAAATTTATTAATTTTTTTGTAAAAATTTAAATTACCTCTATGAATTCAAGATGGCAGATGATCTGACATCGCAGGCCACATTTGGCCCATGGGAAAATTTTTACAAAAAAATTAATAACCTCTATGAATTCAAGATGGCAGATGATCTGACATCGCAGGCCACATTTGGCCCATGGGCTGCACTTTGGGAACCTCTGCTATAGACTATCCAGCAAAATACTATGGCAGAATGCAACAGTTCCAAATCCAAAAATAATTTCAATTTAGATTATTTGGATTATATTTTTCTCAATCCAGAATGAATATTTCTGAAATAGATAATTTATTCTTCCTGATGATATCTTTCATGTGAGATTTAGTTTAAAGAAAATCAACAGTTTTATGGTTACTATCAAAAGTAAGTAAAATATGCATTTTATAAAATCAAAAGTCCATTATTTTAAATTTATAAAGTGAATTGTTACTAACACATTACATATACATGTGTGTGTCTGTGTATTATAACCATATACAGTGGTACCTTGGTTCACGAACACAATCCGTTCCTTGACCCTGTTCGTGATTTCTATTTAATCTATAATTTTTATATCAAACATTATAATTTTATTGTATTATTATATTGAATACAAGTGTTCTTCAAGTTGTGTAGATCTAAGTAATAAACTATATAGTAAACAAACATTACATTTTCTTTTCAAATTTCAGAAACATTACAATAGTAGAATGATCTAGCAACAAATATATTGTATATGAGTTATTTGACATGTGACTGCAGTATTTCAATGGTAAACTTTCCATCAAAAGTTCTTATATTATAATCAAACATTTCTATTAAAATTTCTGAAATAAGAAATTTCTAATTGGTCCAACTAATAATATATATTATATAATACAGTTCATATAGTAAATTTGATATACAGTAGGGCCTCAACATTCGCAGATTCGCTTATTCGCATCTGACTTTCTTGTACAGCTTTTCGGCATTCGCGCTTTGCTTATTTGCGGTTTTCCCCATTCGAAGGAGAAATTTTTCCGTAAATTTTTTAATAAAAATTTCTGTATACAGTACAGTACAGTATTTATTTATATTAATATCACAATTTATTCTATTAGAAACACAAAAAGCTTTATTTAAGCACAAGCACCTTAGATGCACAGTTCAAAAAAAATTGCTGAATTACTGTAGTTTTGCTTCGCCATCCGGGACTCTATGCTTTAGTTTTGGTTTTTAATATCTGGGGCTTTATGGTTATGTCCATATGTTTTCTTAATTCTATCGAGTGCTAGGATATATCATCATGTCTGGAAAAAGGACAGCTAGTCAGAAGTCGACAACTTCCCATATTTGTAAGCGTGCGAAATCGGTGATGACCCTTTCAAAGAAACTGGAAGTTCTCGATATGTTGCTAGAGGGAAAGAGTTACACTGAAGTAGGTAGACTTTTTGGTGTAAATGAATCTACAGTTAGGTCGATAAAGAAAAAGGAAGATGCAATTAGGCATAGCATAAAGGGTGGTACTCCATTATCATTGAAGCACACTTCCCAAATAAGAGATAAGAATATAGAGAAAATGGAAAAGGCTCTGTACTTGTGGATAGAAGACCAGAACCAGAAGAATATGCCGATAAGTAAGGCTATAATAAAAGCCAAAGCCATAAAGCTCTATAAATGCTTTGTGGAATCTTCAGGTGATAATCCAAATAAATTTGTTGCAAGTAGCAGAGACTTTGTCGTATCCATCAACAAGTGGCAACAGTATGATATCACAATCAAAGAAGCACAAAGAGAAACTTGAGGTAAACGATCTTTTCACTGCAGATGATATGTAGTACGAGGCTAGACATCATCAGCACCAACACCTCTGTTATAATCTTTTCTAGAGTCGTACAGCAGATTTCTGTACAAGAACAAAAATATTAGTTCTGGGAAATCTTTCTACGTTGTGTTTATAGTACATACCGGTTGTATATTATACAGTATGTAACATACAACCGGTATGTACTGTATTTTAACTTTTTCTTCATTGTAATAATAATTTTAAATAAATATTAAAAGTAATTATTCAGTGCTATACATACTATTTATTGTTCCACATTAAGTAGATACACTCCAGCCCCAACTCCTGTTTTCCCATAGGATCTTAACTTCAACTTTTGCGGATTCAACTTTTGTGCCAATTTTCGTGAACATAACCCCTGCAAATGTTGAGGCCCTACTGTATTTGTATTCAGTGTTATAGTTAGATTGCCATATTTTTTTGGAGAAAATAAAGGACAAATCAGAAATTGATTCATAATAGAAAAAGCAGGTTGCATTTATTTATTTCACTAAAATTTATAACATTTATTATAAAATATAATAAAAACATAATATAATGAACAATACAAGTCTTAAACAATCATATTATTATTTAAAAAAAATTAATTTAGATATTTTCCACAAGAATGAATTTTTTTAATAAATAAAATTTGTTTTAAACATTCATAAAACTCTATACATGTCATGTTGAAATTGTATTTGGTATAAATACACACATCCCGTGTTTCAACTTTTAATTGGGTTTTCTCAGTGGTCTACATATTATTCAATAATGAAAATATCCATTCTGTGGCGGCATTATATCCAGGAAGACAGAAGCAAAATTCAAAGTTTTTTTAAAATGTTTTTAAACAATATGTGATTATCTGTGAAACATTTAAAAATTCTAACTCATCTATGTTGGAAGGACTCATCATTTTGTCTCTATTCATAAATCTTTTCACAGATGTTATAACACAGAAACATGACACTGTTACAGAAAATGAATGTCATGTTTCTGTGGACCCTCTGTTGTGCACTAGTATTCAATTTAGTATTTAAATTCACAAAATAAAGGAAAATTCACAAAATAAAGGAAAATGGCCATTTTAGAAAAATAACTAAATCTAAAGGACAGAGAAGTGAAATAAAGGATTGTCCTCTCAAATAAAGGACATATGGTCACAGTAGTTATAGTAGATTTTAAAATAATGAACAAAACTTACAAATGAATTATGTTTGTAATTCAAAGCACATCTATATTATTGCTAACAGTAGTGCCAAACTCGTACAAGTCTAATAGACAATAGAAAAGCAATATATGTTTTATCATCTAATAAAATTTTCATTTTTATATATGTTGTATCATTATTTGATTTTTATTGAAGTTTGTAAGTATAATAGAAAAATATAATTTGTCATTTTTATTTTAATGTTAAGGAATTATTTCTGTAATTTTAATATTTATAATCAATAAAGATAATGAAATTAAAATATTATAGTGTTTGACATTTTCATATTATTACAAAAGAAAATAGATATTTGCTATATAATTATTTATTAAAAATTTAGTCATGCAGTTTTATATTCTGAATTTTGTTTTAAATTTATAAGGTTTAAATTCCAAACTTGTTATGAATAATAATATTTTTGTAAAAATTTTATGGGTTTTTTTTATATTGAATGACACTATATTCTGAAAAAAAAAAAAAAAAATAGTTCCAGAAATATTGGCAAAAACAGATTATGGTATATGCTTAAGTCATGAAATATAAAATAATATAATAATTTATGAGTGGCTTACAAAACACATCCAACAAATTGAAAAAATTAAATTCAATAAAGAGAATTTTCCATTTTTATAACTATCAACATCATACATATAGTATGATGTTGATAGTTATAACTATGTTTTTAACAATATCAGTTTCACTTTCTGAACTTTTTTATGCATTTAAAGTTTGTGTATCTTTTGCTCTCTTTACAAAATTTGTAATCTAACTCACTACAATCTGCTAGAAAACAATCATTCCTTAACATATACCCAAAAAATTTTATGAATAAGAAATTTTTCTTTTCTTTCACATTCCTCTATTGAAAAATAAAAACTTACTTTCTATCCAAGAATTGAATGTTTGGAACACAAAATATCCAATTGTCACCAATTAACTCAATTTCAAATCAAAAATAGACTGAATATCGTCTCTTTCATGGCAAACTAGCAAAATTGTATTTATAACTAATTTTAGCAAAGTATTTCCCAATGATTGCATTTTATGTGTCCCTAGTATGGATTTACAAATTTAAGGAAAATATTTTGTATTATTAAGGTAGTAAATGTAATTTTCTAAATGTCTTAAGTAAAAACCATGTTGTAGAAGTACTGTGTTATATGAGGGTTTCCGCAATTTTCAAATTGTGTTAGAGCAAAACTGTATTGTAAGAAGCTGTTTTATAGGAGGGATGCCTGTAATAAATTGAAGAGTGTGATCCCAAAACGTGTTCAGTCCATTTTGGCCATTTTTTTATTTGATGCAAATACATACTCCTATTGAAGTCATCTATCTTATTAAAGAAAAGTTTGTTCCCAAAACTGTGCCAATTGATGTGTATGGGACACTTGAATCCTGCTTTGCTTTTGAAAACTTGCTCAGTCCAGAGAACAGTGACGATGAAAACTCGCTCAGTCTTTTGCACATGAGAAGAGCGTTTCCTAATCCTGCCAGCAGAGCGATAAAAAAAAAAAACAAACTGCTATTACTGTTGGCAATAAATTTGTTGTGGGAATTTTTATCATGTTTATTAAAGGTAAAATTGCTATATTGGTTATTAATTTTCATGTTAGAAGCTCTTGAAATGAAATCATAACATTAAAAATTTAAGTTTCTGGGGACTATTTTATCTATTGTTAAAAAAAAAGTTATTTTTCTGAATTTTAGTAGTTCCTAATTTGGAATGATTAAATACATATTCTGGGGCCTTTCCCATGAGTATAATGTACTCATGGGGAAGGCCCCAAAACTTTCCCATGAAGTAATTAAAGTAATGTTTGAACTTCCCCCATGAGTGCATTGTACTTATGGGGAAGTTCAAACATTTACTTTTCACTACAGTCGATTCTCATTATTCGTGGTAGTTACATTCTGTAAATTCTTCGCGAATACTGAACCATTGTGTTTATGAGAAATTTAGAGCTAGTTCGCCGCTCAGCGATAATCTGCGAATAAGTGCGAAAGTGCCGCGAAAATCGAATTTGTGGTTACAAATAAATTTTTGGGAATAGTTGAAAATGTGAATAGGGAATCTGCGAATACTGAGAATCGACTGTATTTTAATACTTAAATCAAAATAAATTTAGTTTTTCCTCTAATGAAGAATGAGTGTAATTGAAAACACGCTCAGTCCTTAGACTTAACAAGTTTCCATTAACACCATTATATTTAGTCATTGTGTATTTAAAAATTAATGATGACTGATTTCAAGATTCTACTGAGAAATGCATGTATATGAATTAGAAACAGATATCTGGTAGTAGATAATCATTCACATACAAAATATTTTCTCGATTCATATTTTGCTTCTCCTGAAAATTAACAAAAACAGACTGAACGTGTTTTGGGATCACACTCTTCAATTGTTGTTTTCCTGCTTAAAGTGCTTTTTTGCTTATTTGTGTTTCTTCATGAGCAGTGGAACTTGAAAGTTTAAATTTACACAGATTTACCTAAATGTATCCTGATCTGCTAATGACTGTTATGCATTTCTCAATGATTTTAGTTTTAATGTATTCTTTTAATTAGATTATGATCTGACTAGGTACATTATGCATTATGAAATCTGGATTTGAATTGTGCCTGTAACAGATACAGAATGCACCAGATCACCTGTTCCACTCTTTTTCAAAAATGAGATGTTCTAGGAAGGTTAGAATAAAATTTGCATAACCAAAAAATATATCTAAAAAATCGGGTGTTGTTGTTATCATGTTCCCTAAGTAAAGAAAACAGGATCAATTATGAAATATCAGATGGGAACATAGGCTAAGCTAGATATAATTAAAGCTATTGAAAAGAAACATCTATTACTTAAACATTGTTTATTTCTTAAGATTTATAACAAAAAAAAAAAACAAATGGCTTAGCCTAGGATCATGTCTTAGGGAAGAAACTGTTCAAGAAGTTTATCATGTTGATTCACACATCTCCTTGTTCATCTTCATATCCTCGAAAGATTTCTGTCATTGAATGATTGGCAAACCTCCTGAATTTTCTGTTTTATTTCATCTCTTTTTGTTAATCATTGCTGGTAAATGATGTTTTTTTATTCATTCTCATAAATAAGTCCACTGACATCAAATATCAGAATGAGGGTGGCCATGTTAAAGATCTCTTCTTCTAATCTATCATCCAGGGAAAAGCTGATCTGCTATGCATTGCACCAGAAATGAATAATGGATTGGACAGATATCCTATTGCAGCTATATCACTATCACATCACCAACAGGACTTTTTCAGGAGATTGGTAAGAACATTCATGAAAAAATTAGAGTACTTCACTCCATTTAAAGATCCTAAAATGAAGAAGTTGAATTAGTAAGGCCCAATGATTTGGTGACCAATGAGGCCACACCAGATGTTGATGGTCCAGATGTATTGATTATCAATCTCTCTTAGCCAATGTGAATTTTTGGACAACCAGTAATGCACATTGTGAATGTTGAACTCTCCATTTCTTTTGAATGTCACTGCATCAGTCTGGAGAATTTGATGATTAAATCTACAGATTTTATTCAATACCAACTGCAAAAAATTATACAATTCTGAAAGTCATTCCTTCTAAGCTGTTAGTGCATATTGATGTGATATAGATGCAAACTACATCTATTTAGAATTCTCCTCAATCCATTATGTAATCTAAACTCAAATCTATTGAAAGTGTCCTTGTAGAATTATGAGGACAAGGACATCAACTGTTCTGTTGTCTCTTATAGACTATCCTATCTATTCATTTCAATTATGAGTTGACTGATCCTGATCAGTTCCATGCACATAAGTTATCAGATGCTGGAAAATTTTTCATGTGATAGGCATACTATGGATACTTCTTAGTACCCAGAAACTTTGTAATTCTGATGATATTCACCTAACACCATCAGCATATCAAAGGTTTTTGTTTATGAATGACATGATTATGGTGAAAAACCAAGGAAAGATTGATTTAATAATAGCCAAAGTCAATGACTAATGAGTAAAGATGGACAAGAACTAACTTTTAGTAAATAGGAGTGAATTATATTTATGGTTTATTCTGGAACATGATGATAATACTATCCAATTCTTTCCATATGCTTTAGTTATGTTAAAAATTTAGAATAAAATTTGCATATCTCATTTAAAAAAAAAAGGATGGGGCAGGTGTTGTGTTACACCTTTATTTGCATGATTAGGATAGAAATAGTGATGATCTACTTAATTTTTATCTTAGTATACTTTCAGTTTTTCAATTACCGTATATACTCGTGTATAAGCCGATCCGTGTATAAACCGACCCCCTCTGACATCAGTTTAAAATCGGTAAAAATGCATAATCCATGTATAAGCCTACTCCAGACTTTAGCACTTAAAATTCGATAAAAATTTGAAACTGATAAATTATGTGATCTTTGACTTTTAGTTACCGATATATTAATGCCATTTGCCAAAATAAATATTTTATTGAAACTTTAAATATATACATATAAAATAAATTTTATAATACAAACACTAATATATAAATAATCCTGATTAATCTGCCTTAATTAACGGATTTTTAATGATTTTGAAATAATTTAAACTAATTTTAACGCCATCTCGTAATTAGAATTAATTATTATTTTTTTTTTATTGCGAAAAACAAGTTTAGAAAACTCGAGATATTTAATTATTAAAATAATCTAATGCACAATGATATCTGAATATTTTATACTTTCCTTCTTTATTTTTTTCATAAAAACTTTACTGTAGATCACGTAAACATCAAGAAAAATATATTGTTTACGAATATTTTGATTAAATTTATTTAGCACTCAAATAATAAAAATATATTAAAAAAAAAAATTTAAATTTTGAAATGTATTGTTTACGAATATTTTGATTAAATTTATTTAGCACTCAAATAATAAAAATATATTAAAAAAAAATTTAAAATTTTGAAATGTATATACTGTATATAAATTTAGAATATGTATATTTATATACAGTATTTATTATTATTTTTTTTAAATGTAGGTTCTTATCTAAAATGTAACTGTGTCAAAATATTTAAAAATTTATTCTTGTTATCAGAACACATGTTTCACTCTACAGATAAAAATCCATCTCTGCATCTTGTCATGAAAAATTTTTAAAAAGTTAAAAAAAACTTTTTTTTTCCTCTAGATTCATCATATACTCTAATATTCTTTTTTCTATTCAATTTTAAATGAATTTTCTACTCGAGTGTCCCGCTAAACTTTATCTTCAATATGAACCTGAGTACAAATGCAAGAAATGAATGGTTTTAGTTCAATAGAATCCAGAAAATGATGAAAAGAAACACACAGATAAAAAGTAACATAACTAATTCAATAGCGAAAAAAATGCTGTACAGATAAGGATAAAGTAAACCTATCTCTTTTCTTATTTTTTTATTTTTTTTTCTTCCTTCAAAATATTGGTATTTAGTTACGGAAGAGATACAGAATATAATGGATAACAGATAATAGATTACTTAAGGTAGAGGACTTTTTAACCATTAGTCTCTGATACATCTGTTATAGAATAAATGAAGGATACAGTCTAGATAATAATAAAAAAAGTTTTAAATTGAAAATTTAAGTAAATATTAAATTGGTCGAGTCTAAACTAGTTGACTATTAGTATCTTTTATTATTTTAATGATGAGACGTACGCCAATTTAAAGATAAAATAAATAAATCTGAAAATTTGAGATCCTTAAACAATTTTGAAAACATTGTATTATTTAAATTTTGTTTTAATAAACCTTCTTTCTCATTATTTTTACGAACAATATCGTATTGCTATTGTTACGACCAAAAAGTAAAATTTTAAATTTTCCATTAAACATTTAAATATTTTTTATTATTTTAAATCAGATACCAAGTACTTTACTTTATAATGACTACAATTATATTTTTATTATGGATAACATACAATAAATTCCGATTTACATTATAAAATAATAATGATTATTATTGTGTTAAATATTGTTTATTATTTTATCAGATTGTTTTCAGATACCACTTCACTTTATAATGACTACAATTATATTTTTCTTATGGATAACATACAATAAATTCCGATTTACATTATAAAATAATAATGATTATTATTGTTTAACAATGACATTTTTCATACAATACAATATAATTATATCTGTTTGAATAATAAGTACTGTAACAGAGCGTGATAATCAATACAAATTAACTTTATAAAATAAATTAAATTAGAAAATAAATAAGAAAATAATAACTGGACTTACGAAGTGTCATTATAAATGATTCTTCGTTGATTTTTTTTTCTTTGTATTAATTCTTTATCTCGTAAAGATAAAGAGCTAAATATAATCTGATAACGTAGAACTAAATTACATAGATAACTGAATATTTATGGGGTCAAACAAAATTTGCAGTTTATCAAAAAATAAGCAAAAGTTAGATTGAATTGCTTCATTATTAATTAACAGAACAAATACGATATAAATCTGCCTAGTTAATGTATAAATAATGAAACTAGTAGTTTATGTTTAGCTGTTACGTTTAAGTTTATTATAGAACGCATTTTGAATATTATTATTTGCTTATTTATTACATATAATGTTACTATAGTAGAAAATGTTTTAACTGTAAAATAATTGTAACGAATTAAAATGTTTATCACATTAATGGATGCGTGTAAAAATGAAGTGGATGATAAAAAAAATTTTACTTATCATCCATTAGTAGTACTTGAGTATTATTTTATTTATAATGAAGATTTATACTGTTTTGTATGTGGAAAGTAAACATTTAGTTAGATTTATTTTTATTTGTATAAATATATATAAATTTATTTTAAAACAGGAATATTTAAAGCAAAAATTGATTTGAAATTTGTAAAATATATACAGTCAAACCTCGATAAGATTCCCCCTCGCTGACCGCCAAGAAATTTGGCGGAATGGATCTTTCCTATGTTAATGGAATAGGAAAACCTCGATAAGACGCCATCCGCCATCTGCCAGCAGAAACGTCTAAACAAATATTTCTTTTGGTATTATGCTTGTCCTCGTTAATCTGCCAGGAGCATATAAGGTGACTTACATCCCGAAGTTCATCAGTACTATATAAATATATAGTATTAAAAGCTCTCTGAATTTATTTGTGTATGGGAGAAATGGCATTAACTGTTAATCATGTATCTCTTTAAACCGGGTTCACACCTAGATTGTAGAAAAAAAATTTAAAGATCGTAAGAACTAGATCGTTTCCATCGTTTATTGCGTACCGAGCAAATAAGGATACTATACAGAAGGCCCCCCGCCCACATGCAATTATCAGTCAGTCAACTATTTAATTGCAGAAATGAGAACAAAGGACTTCTATGGGACTGCACCCACTAGTAACTCTTTTGTTGGCGGAATAAACAATAGGAGTCCTTTGTTCTCAGTCCTGCAGTTAAATAGTTAACCGACTGATAATTGCATGTGGGCGCGGGGCCTAAGCTGTGTACATTGTGTTTTACAGAGAACTCAAAGTAGAGGATCAGAACAGCAAATGGACATGTCTGATACTGTACATATACGGTACATGCATTATACTATAAAGTATACAGTTTTTTAGAACTGTTAAGTTTGGATGCTAAATATATAAATGTACTGTATTTTATTAAATTTAATAAATTCGCACTTCATTTTCATTTCTATACTGCACGTGTTTTCGATAAACCGCCAACCCCGATTAGCCGCTAAAATCGTCCCCAAATGGATGGTGGCGTCTTATCGGGATGTGACTGTATATATAATAATGTTTTCAGGGAAGTTGTTTTCGATGTAAAAAAAAGCTTTTCAATTATTCGTGTCTTCATTAATAATAATATAATTGTTCATAAACTTATTCGAGCATGATCAAATAAAAGTGGAAAATATTCAATATTCCTTTTGCGATAAATTATGTGTAACTATAGGATTAAAATCTCATTTCTTGTAGCTAGATTATCCTATTTCCTTTCATCAGTATGTTTGATGGATTTTTTTATTTTTTTGGTATTATTATTATTATTTAAAGTAAGAAAAATGATTTTTTATGAAAGAAGTAAGACTATGTTCACTCAATACTCGTATCCTATTATTTGTAACACAAAATAATCATTATTTTTTTTAAATAAAAAAAGTTATTATTGATCTACAAATGTAAAAAAATTGAATGATATCGTTATTAGTATATCAGATATTTTTTTTTATGTGCGTGTGTATGTTCCTTCATTGGCCACTAGCCAGAAGATACAAAAATTATATAATTTCAAACTTTGAGAATAAAAAAAAACAAAGTTATTTTTCATCACTCTACAGAATAAAACTACAGAAAAGAAATTTAAAAGTGTTGTGATGCAAATTGAGTCGATGTTAATACCAAATTTAATTGAAAATTCACCGCATTAAAAAATTATTCAAGAAGGGATAAACTGTGATCTAACAAGGCTTTGTATCTTTAGAGAATTTAAGAATATTAACAAGATCAGGGGGAAAAAAAAAGATAAATGGAAGTTTTATAAAAATGATAATGTAAGCTCTTAATAATTTCAATGATTTACTGATTTTTAAAACTTTAATGAAATTCAATGCGTGATTTTGTTCAATTAGTTTGTATAAGGGATAGAGACTTTTATCTAACCGAGAATCTTGACTTAAACCTTCTTAGCTTTTTAATTTTGTGTCGAGAAATCGATAAACCTTATGTGCTCTTTAAATCTGTTCATTCATTTGTAATTTAGATAGCGGATGTTCGTTTTATTGACTTGAGATTTTCTACACGGGTCCCACATTTAATGAATATTGGCTTATTATCTTCTCATGCTTAAGTTCTACTATAAAAATCTGGTTGGTGTCTCCTTCTCTTCATTTGATTTATTAGTTTGATTTTCTCTACTCTCGACTAATTTTATGGTAATTAAGATAATATGAAAATGTGTTTTGACTGACAGAAATTTAATGTCTATCCTTTTAAAAGTGATTCTTCTTTCTCGTCTTATTTTAAGTAGATTTAAAGAGATAATAAATTTCTATACGATAACGCACACAAAATTTGTCTGAAGATCGACTAAATAATTAAAATATTTTTCATAATTTAAATAAATATTTTAATAGTAAAAGTTCAAAGCTTTGCCGTAAAAATTTAATTAATATTTTCCCCCATTTCGTACGCAACTTAGAAAACATTTCACGTAAGTTTCTCTTTTGTGTTGAAAAATTTATTATATTTACGAAATTCATATTAAAATATTTTAAAATTTTTTAAAAATTATAAACACGTTTAATTAATTTTAATGCATTTTTAAGGCGAAAAAAAAAATTAAGTTAATTAAATTAAGTCCGTATCGATATTTACTGCAATCATTATTTTTAAATTTTGCAACAAAACAATTTTTCCTTTTTTCATTATTAATTTATAAATTCGCTTAATATTACTGTATATTAATTTAACAATATTTTTAAAATGGTTATTTATTATAAAAAACAAAGGATTTTTGATTGCAAATATAATTTTTTATTCTTATTTTATTTTTTGATATGTGTAATATTGAGCGATCCGAAGATTTTAATTAAAAAAATAAAAAAATTGTTTAAATAAACATAGTAA
The DNA here is from genome assembly GCA_000484575.1 of Olivierus martensii. NCBI lineage: Eukaryota > Metazoa > Arthropoda > Arachnida > Scorpiones > Buthidae > Olivierus > Olivierus martensii. The sequence continues at coordinate 30,704 of AYEL01068157.1, forward strand.
ATTTTTAAACAGTCATTTTGTAGTTTGAAAAAATAAAATGAAACTTTAATTATAAAATTGTATAATGCTAGACAAAATCTTGTAGAGAATTATTTCAATATGATTAATTAATTAATTTTTAATTAATTATTAAAATCGAATGGTACATTCTAAATAAATTAAGAACCGCATAAAATATTTAAAATACTTAAAGTAAATTGTAATCTGCTGCATAAACAGATAAAATTTATTTATTTATGCAGCAGATTACAATTTACTTTAGGTATATAATTATGCTTTAGGTTTATAAGATGATGTATATTGTATATTGTAATATATTTATTTAATAAATATACAGTAAGACCCCGTTTAATAAGGAGGATACGTTCCAAAAAACCAAGCGCTAAATGAAACAGCGTTAAACGAGAGATCATCTTAACATTTAAATAATGAGAATGGGTGAAACAGGACAGGTATAAAAAAATATATGTACTATTTTTATTTTATTTTGTAACAATATATTACTATTTTATTACATTAATTATATACATTTTTTATTGCTGATATCGATTTGTATTCATAAACCATTCGTGAAAATTTTTTTAAAATTATAAAATATAAAGCAGTAAACTATAAACAACAAAAAATATCGATAAAAGAAAAACGTTCTAATTTCAGGGAATTATAGTTCGAAGTGGCAGAATTTGGATTAAAACTAAAATGGGATAATTGTTATTTTTATTATTATAAAATAACATTGATGATCGATCATAAAAAAGAACTGTGACCATAGCAGATTTTCGTTTGTACTGCACTGCACTGATATTAAATGCCCTGTGAGACGAGGTCGGCCGGATGGACGCGTAGTAAAGCTTTCGCTTACACCCTGGAGGATCCGGGTTCAAATCCGGGTCCCACACCTCCAATTTTATCATGAAGGGGTCCGGGCTCGGCCTGTTGAATTCCATCCTTCAACCATCCGGTTGACCCCATCATGGGTGTTGGCCAGCCTGTGTTGGCTCTACAAGTGGCCGCCGCCAGATACAGTATATCCCATGAGGATAGGGGCTATAAGTGGCCGCCTCCAGATATAGAATATCCCATGAGGATATGGCTTATAAGTGGCGGTCGCCAAATACAGTATATCCTCGTGCGATATGGCGGCTTAACTTACCTAACCTAATCTGTGAGACGAGGGTAGAAGTATCAAAGCAACAAAATTCATGCGATTTCGGATTTATGTGAGTATAACGATTTGAAAATCTGCGCCAAAGTGAATCAATAGAAAACACAGAACTCGAAAACACCGCGTTATATCGAAACAGCATTAAACAGAGCAGCGTTAAGCGAGGTCTTACCGTATTACAGTATACAATATACATCATCTTATATTTCTTTAATAAACATTCGATTTTTTAAGTTTCCCATCAATTAAAAACTTAGTAATTATAACACCAAAATAATATTAATACAGGTATCCCTCCTATAACACGGCTTCCTACAACACGATTTGAAAATTGCGGAAACCCTCCTATAACACGGAACTTCTACAGCACGGTTTTTACTTAACACATTAAAAAAATTGCGTTTATTCTCCTACAATACAAAATATTTTCATTAATTTTTGTAAATCTATACTAGGAATACACAGTGCGCTCACAAAATGCAATCATTGCGAAATACTTTGCTAAAATTAGCCATAAATGCAATTCCGCTAGTTTGCCACGAGAGGGACGATATGCAGTCTATTTTCGATTTCGATTTAAAATTGAGTTAATTGGCAACCATTGAGTATTTTGTGTTCCAAATCGTTGAGTTTTTGGATAAAAAATAAGTTTTTATTCATTAATACAGAAATATGAAATAGAAAAGAAAAACTTTTTTATTCATAATTTTTTTTTTATTGGTTTACAAGAAACAATTGTTTTCTAGCGGATTGTATTGAGTTAGATTACAGATTTTGTAAAGAGAACAGCAGATACACAAACTTTAAATGCATTGGTTTACGTTAAGAAACAATTGTTTTCTAGCGGGTTGTATTGAGTTAGATTACAGATTTTGTAAAGAGAACAGCAGATACACAAACTTTAAATGTGGAAAAAAGTGAAGTTGATATTGTTAAAGAAAAAAACGTTCTCGTTTTAATGAAACAGTGTATATTTATTGGTTTAGGGTAGAGCGGGGCTAGTTGAGCAGTGGGGCAAGTTGGGCAATGTCTTTTTCTCCTGTTCAATACACATCGGTGTGACTCGGTCTGCACTGACTGCAGCCCTGATGAGTACGCAATCGCACTGACTCATACAATACACACATATAGAGCGCCTATCGAAGTACCTAGTACCTACAATTCAAAAATAAATATACTACGAACGGAAAAAATATTTTTTGTAAAATAATTGTATAGTAATGTAATAGCTATAATAATTTAAAAATGTTTTCATTTTGGTGGGAGGGCTGCAGCCCTGCAGCCCTTATGGGCGAGCCGCCACTGCTTGTAAGGAAGATATACAGTAATTATTAAAGGAATGTTATATAGGCTGTATACTTTTATCTTTCCTTTTGTTTTACATATATTGTTTTTTAAGGGCTTACGCATATATTTTTTCTTTCATTATGTTTCTTATTAATATTCTTAATAAAAATTAAATTTCTTATATGAAATTAAAGAAAGTTATTTGTTTGGAATTGGTTTTGGAACGTAACTCTCCTCTTTGTATTGGATTCAGGTCTCATATTGCACGGTTTCACATAACACGGTGTTTTTCAGGAACCTATCTACTGTGTTATAAAAGGGATACTTGTAATTTTAATTATTGATATTTTTAATTAAAAAATTTATTTTTAAATTTTCTGTTTTCAAATAATTTAAGATAAATGGACATTTTAATAATTATTGCTAAAAGTAAATAGATTAATTCTAAAGGAAAATAATAATAATTTTTATATTTATGATTAATTGGATCATGTTTGATCGTAGAAGTCTTTATTAATTTTTTATATAATTGAAGATTTGATAATTAAATATAATAAGAAATTGTCATTCATGAATATAGAATTACTTCAGAAAAAAGATAAATTTTATGTTTAAATAATTAAAATGTTTTGAACATTATTGTTGGATGTGAATTTGAATTTTTAATTAACTCTTAGGTCTTAATTTAATTTTTATTTGTTAAATAGACACACAAACACACACAACACACTATCGAAATTTTTTAAGCAAAAATATAATAACGATTTCAACAGAAAAAAATAAAAGTTTATTTATCTTTAAAACAGTTTGTTAAACATTATTTTTATTTTTTAATGTATTTATTATATTACAAAAACATATTTTATAAGCAGCTACAGTTATTCATCTTAATTTTTTTTTATAGATTAAATAAGTTTTGCAAAATTATAAATTATAATTAGTAAATTTTACATTTTTCGTTTAAAAAAAAGATATTTAATGTATTCTTTTTAAAAAAATGATCTTTATTGAAGAATCTTAGTAAGAAAATATATGTAGAGACTAAAGAAAAGTTTTTTTATTATAGTTTGGAAAATTTCAAAATTCGAAAAAATTGATATGCAAAAAAAAAAAAAAGATTTAAACGACAGTTATAGTTGGAAGTATCTATATGGATATATGTTACACTAGAGGGATTTTATAGTGTATTTTTCCCTTTTCCTACTGTATTTTAAATTTTATACTTTCTTATAATATTAAAAAAATAATCATTTTTTAAACATTTTTTTAAGGAGGTTTGTTGCTTCAGAATGGAGTAGATTAATAATGCGCAAAAAGTTTTTTGTTTGCTTGTTTTTTTTAGTAGAATTACTATATATATTAAAACAATAAAATTGAAGAATTTTTTTAAGAATAAATAAACGTGTTTTTTTCTTCATTCACCAGTAACACGGATGGTTTTATCTTTGTAATGGATAAAGTTGCTTCAGAACAAAAAGATCAATATTATTAAAATTTTAAAAACTAAAAGTTTGGGGAAAAATATAAATAAAACTTAAATAAATAAATATATATTTTAGATCGATTAATACAGGTTTATAATTAATATTAATATTAATCCCTCCTATAACACGGCTTCCTACAACACGATTTGAAAATTGCGGAAACCCTCCTATAACACGGAACTTCTACAGCACGGTTTTTACTTAACACATTAAAAAAATTGCGTTTATTCTCCTACAATACAAAATATTTTCATTAATTTTTGTAAATCTATACTAGGAATACACAGTGCGCTCACAAAATGCAATCATTGCGAAATACTTTGCTAAAATTAGCCATAAATGCAATTCCGCTAGTTTGCCACGAGAGGGACGATATGCAGTCTATTTTCGATTTCGATTTGAAATTGAATTAATTGGCGACCATTGAGTATTTTGTGTTCCAAACCGTTGAGTTTTTGGATAAAAAATAAGTTTTTATTCATTAATACAGAAATATGAAATAGAAAAGAAAAACTTTTTTATTCAAAATTTTTTTTTTATTGGTTTACGTTAAGAAACAATTGTTTTCTAGCGGGTTGTATTAAGTTAGATTACAGATTTTGTAAAGAGAACAGCAGATACACAAACTTTAAATGTGGAAAAAAGTGAAGTTGATATTGTTAAAGAAAAAAACGTTCTCGTTTTAATGAAACAGTGGTAAGCAGTGGCGGCTCGTGGATGATTTTTGTGGGAGGGCTGAAAAAAATTATAATAAAATACGTAGTGCGGACTGCAATGTTTGCAGCCCACGATATAGCCTACATATCACAAAAACGTATATCACGGGTTACCCCCACCTGTTCAATACACTGACTATACGGTGTGACTCGGTCTGCACTGACTGCAGCCCTGATGAGTACGCAATCGCACTGACTCATACAATACACACATATAGAGCGCCTATCGAGGTACCTAGTACCTACAATTCAAAAATAAATATACTACGAACGGAAAAAATATGTTTTTGTAAAATAATTGTATAGTAATGTAATAGCTATAATAATTTAAAAATGTTTTCATTTTGGTGGGAGGGCTGCAGCCCTGCAGCCCTTATGGGCGAGCCGCCACTGGTGGTAAGTCACAGTTTTACCCCACGCCATACGGCTGCCATCAAAATTAATAATTCGATATTTTTTATGCATTTGCGTTTATTTCAAAAAGACAATTTAGATGAAAAACAATACAAGTATCCCTCGTATAACACGGTAGATAGATTCCTAAACATCGTCTTACAAGAACAATATAAAAAGGAGACTTACGATCCAAAATCAATTAAAAACAAAGCTTTAATTCAACATAATATTCTTAATAAAAATTGTTTAACATGAAAAACAAAAAATATATATGTAAGAGCCTTTTTTGCATTTTTACGTTCCTTTCCAAACAGGGAGATTACTAAGGGGCGGGGCCAATTTCAATCACG
>AYEL01068158.1:0-20772 GCA_000484575.1 Olivierus martensii
TTTTCTTCATTCACCAGTAACACGGATGGTTTTATCTTTGTAATGGATAAAGTTGCTTCAGAACAAAAAGATCAATATTATTAAAATTTTAAAAACTAAAAGTTTGGGGAAAAATATAAATAAAAACTTAAATAAATATATTGTATATTTTTTTATTAATTAGATATTGAATTTATTTTATTTTAAAAATATCTTATTAGATTACTTTTTCTATAATGTTGTAACAAAAATTATAGTAACCATCTAACTTATCGGTCATATACAGAATGAAATTTAAATTTAAAAAATTTTTCTAAAAATTCTGAACCTCTATAAATATAAAAATTTTGAAGCAAGTTTTTGTGAACGATCCTGGTTCTAAGAAAACTGCCTGTGAAACTTGTACACATTATTTAGTACAGAGAAAGAATCATATCATTTTATACTTTATAAATATGAGACTTAAACGGCAAATTAAAGATAGATACATTGAGCTTTTTACAGTAGTTTTTCTTTAGATATATGTTAAGTTTTGATATATCAAAAATTCAAACTCTACCAGATTTACAATATTATATTAACAATAAAAATAAGAGTTTCTATTTGACAGTTTTCTTTACAATTATCTTGGGTTTATTACTAGTAAATCTTGTATTGACGCAGGATAGTAAATACTAATATTTTATATACCTACTATGCTTTATGTAATTCTATATTAATTGATTATACTGTACTACCAAAATTGATGGCATACTTCTTGATATAGAGAAAATATGACTCATTAATAGAAATTAATAAGATGTAGGCCCGCCTTTGACCAAAATTGATGGCATACCTCTTGATATAGAGAAAATATGACTCATTAATAGAAATTAATAAGATGTAGGCCCGCCTTTGGATTAGATTTCAGTATCAAACGGCATACTGACTTTCATTAAACTCTGATAGACAGTTCATGAAAGAATTAGTGGGGCGTACTCTCAGGTATAATCCTTGAAGGATGAAAAGAAGTGAAAAGGAGAAGGGAAAGATTAGGATTGAGAAAGTCCTGTCAAGAGGATTGTGACAAGTCACTAGAGGAAATGAGAGAGTAACAAAGAATCCCATGAGCACAGTTGGAACTTGTTGTGCTCCAGTTCTCTTGTAATGCAATAGCAAGTTCCTTTACTAACAGTGGCCATCGTGGCTTTAATCAAGTCTTCGCTCTAGCTCATCCCACAGTGATCTGGACTTTGTACTGACTATAGTAATGTTTCGATGTTATTCTTTTCAAACCACAAGTTAACCATCACGTTATACCATGATAATGCCTCTTGCCATAAACCAGTGCTTTATCGCAAGAGGCATTATCATTTTGGTAGGTATAAGGACTGTTACCATAATAGCGTCATAATGATTTGCTCAGTAAATCAGGGTAGGCCGCTACATTCATTGTTACACGACATAGACATCAACAATTCCAGCCATGAAAAGCATCTCCAATTAGCTTCCAAACTTGACAGTTGGGTATGATAGGCCTATATATCGTTAAGAACTGCTCTCTAAGCATTCTCCATACTCAAATATATTCGTGATGAATGGAACGAGTAACATGACTCATCACTCCATAGGACATTCTTCCATTGTTCCATCGACCAATTTCTGTGGGTCTTGGTCCATTCCAGTCAGCGACATGCAATGATTATCGTTATCAGTGGCTTATGTACTACAGCTTTTCTGTGAATATTTATGGCATACAGCATACATATATGTAGTGGACATACTGACAGTACTGCTAGTAGACGCTTGCAAATCTAGTTATGTTTTGGAGGATCTGCATTGATGTTTTGGAAGAGGAGCGATTCATAACATTCGTCGCCTCTGTCACTCAGTATTGGTGGTCTATTTGAGCATGGCTTGGGCTCCCACTCTTTGATTTTTCCATTTTTTCACATTGCCGACTGCTGACTTTGGCAATGTGGCAATGTTTAATTGGCTGCACTAGCATGTAAAGACATCTTCATAATATAACAACTACTATCATTCCCATATCAACGCTATTAATTCTCTCCTTAAAGACATTTTTCATGTTGTAACGTCGTAGTAACTGTAGAAGTCAGATATTACACACAAAATTTGCATATGTGGTGGTTGAGGCCAATCTTTTTTTTTGGAGGAATATTCCATCACTACAAATCATTGCTGTATAAATTGTTTTCTGTTACAAGTTAAAATAGCACATTTACTTGTTAAAAATGGATTTAAATGAAGGTTGATATTTAAGATTTCCCATTCGCTGATTCATCAAAAGCATGGAAATCACTTATACAGTACAGTAATATGAAATGTTTGAAATTTTGCTTTTATTTTATTTGTTTAAATTGATACAATTATTCAGATAAAAATGCAGCAGAAAATTAAAATGTATAGGCTACATTATGACAAACTTCACTATAAATGTAACAAATAATTATGTCTATATAATCTAGATACAAATTAATAGAATATTTAATCAGTAGTTTCTAATTTCCTGACTTTTTCATCTCCAAGATCCTCTTTTATTATTTTCTCACATAGCGTTAAAAGATTTTTTTATCTACCAAACAAATTGTTTTCATTAACTAATAATTACATTATGTTGTTTTTCATTTTTAATGAATTAACTGAGTACATCGACAATTATTTATAAATAATTGTTTTGTTGAATATTTTTTAATAAAATTTACTTGCTATTGATACTTGTTTATAAAGTTAGAATATAATAGTAATAATTTCTTTTAATTGTATAATAAAGATTTAGAATGTAAAATAAGTTTCTTTTATAATATAAAATAAAAAAAAAAATTTAACAAAATTATTTCATCAATCGATAAATTATCTCTATATATAAATCTATAATGTCTCTTATTTAAACAAAACGATCTGAAAATCATCAATATAGATAAGTCAGTTTGGGATATAGTTACATAAATGTATTCATTACAAAAGGAAAAAAAAAGTTATTATATAAATCAATGTTAAATGCAATATTACTAAAATAATTTTGCAACATAATTGAAAAAATACAACTAAAAATACAGCTAAGATTATGGCAGATTTGAAGGCTGCCTTTCTTAGAAAGGACATATACAGTATGCCAGTTAAATACATTATCTAATTTCAAGTGATAAATTTATATCATATCGAGAGTGGTTCATAACGAAATACTGTACTGTATTCTGGTATCGATCCATAAAGGAGTTCATTTAAGAAAAAGTTTGTTTCTATCCAAAATACTGTAAAATCGATTCCAATGGAAATTATATAGATTTAGAATCAGCGAGATTGATTTGCTTTTATGTAGATCATATTTTCTTTTCTATATATATATATAAATTACTATTTCGCAACAATTTTTGCTATGTATGCAATGTTGTTTGGTTTATATCATTCTAAGATTGATCGCTAAATGTTATATATACAGTATATATATATCGTAACTTCCGTTAGAGAAAAATCAGAGCGGATTTTTTTTTTGACTAGATAAAAATGGCTCATTGTCTAATTTGTACACCGTCCTAAATTCTATATAACGTAACTTCCGTTAGAGAAAAATCAGAGCGGATTTTTTTTTTTGACTAGATAAAAATGGCTCATTGTCTAATTTGTACACCTTCCTAAATTCCAGTATTGACAATTCATCTGCCAGACTCATATAAGGACCTTGACGCTTATTATACTTACATGTTTCTAGAATTTAGGATTACTCATTCAGATCAGAATAGCAAATTAAAACTTTCTAACTTAATGAATGTTTAAATTTAAATTATATAATTTTACAGCTATAATAACAATTAAATAAATTTCTACAGATTTGAAAAATACAGTGGATTCCGCTTAATTGGAACACGTTGGGACTAAGCCATTTTGGCCCAATTAAACGGCTGTCTCAATTAAACGAAGTAATAATAAATTCTAAAATAAAATATATAATTCGTGCCCCAATTAAATGAAGTAGTAATAAATTCTAAAATAAAATATGTAATTCGTATGGGACTAAGCCATTTTGGTCCAGCTGTCATCATTAAACCAAGTAATAATAAATTCTAAAATAAAATATGTAATTCGTAGGGCAAAAAAAATAATAATTAGGTATCTATTTTAATGCTTTATTAAAATAGGTACCTCTAATAATTAGGTACCTATTTTAATGATTTATTAAAATAGGTATCCTAATGTTTTTTACCGATCTCCTCTGACTTCGTCTTCAAAACTGGGCCGCTGATATTCACGCCTCGACCGCTAATTATAGAAAATCATTGATCTAATGCTTATTCGACTTTTGGATCCTTTCCATCACGCTTTCTTTTGGATGTTCCTGGAATTTCTTTCTAATAAGATGATGCCCATTCCTCACGCAGTTGATTTTCTTGTTGTAGGAGATGCGCTATGGTAGATTTTGGTTTATTTCAGCGAGTCTACGATAGCTTGTATTAAATGGCTGGCTTTTAATTTTATCCAGCAAAGCAATTTTACTTTAGTGTAAAATCTTTTCTTGATATCTTGGCAAAGATTAGTGTATGAATGTGTAGCCATATTTTCGAAAAATCCCTAAAATATATCAAAAATTGAAAATTCCTTTTCTGCTACTGTCCCAATTAAGCGAATAAGTTGTCCCAATTAAGTGTTTAAATTATGTATTAGTTTATTAGTTTGGTTTCAGTTCTTTGGGATTTGACCCAATTATGCGAAATCCACTGTATATACTGTATATAGATTTAATGTAAATCGAAACAGCTGTCCCAATTAAGCGAAATCCACTGTATATACTGTATATAGATTTAATGTAAATCGAAAATCTTGAAATATTAACTAACCAGATAATCAGAGACATATCTACAGTTTACAATGCTATACTTAGCCAATAATAATGATCGCGTATATACTATATTATATATTTTCGATGTTAATAATAATAATAATAGGAATGAAAATTGCTAAATTTTTAACTCTTAAGTCAAAATAATTATGTATGCATTTTTAAATTAGAATATTCTAAAGAAAAAAACTATCAAATAATGACAATTGGGATACTTAAACTATAATTTATAAAAAAAACTGAAGAAACTAACAGGAATACAATAAATACAATATAATAAAGTTCAAATTTTCCAGATTGTGAATTTTCTCTAATCGATTTGCTAACTGAAGAAACTAACAGGAATACAATAAATACAATATAAGTTTAATACAATATAATAAAGTTCAAATTTTCCAGATTGTGAATTTTCTCTAATCGATTTGCTCTGATATTGTTAAAATATATTTTATTCAGATTTTTTATAGCTGCAGTATAATACAATATTTATCATTGATAATATATTATTTATAAGATATATCACATATTGTATTGTAATAGACTATTACTTTTAGCAATATTGTATAGAATAGTGGCTCTATAGTTTATCTTAGAGAATAGATAGTGGTAACAATGAAGAGTTTATTTAAAATCATATTTCATCTTTTATTATTTATAAATCCCGAAATAAATAGTAAAAACGATAAATATTATTCGCTTATAAAATATCTGTAAAATTAAACATTCACCTAGATGAATAGAAAAACAAATAAACTAAATACATAGGAAAAATTTATAATCTTAATATGACTTATCATTTATGCAAATGTTTACATAGATATTAAACTAAAAATAAAAATAATAATAATAATATATGCCAAGAATTTATATGGAACATTCTTTGGAAACTGGATAGACTGTTGAAAGAATGGCTTCAGAGAATAATAATAATAATAATATATGCGAAGAATTTATATGGAACATTCTTTGGAAACTGGATAGACTGTTGAAAGAATGGCTTCAGATACATTGCACCAAGCATTCCTGAAGCCACTCTTGTTAATTGCTAATTATTAATATAACATCATTTATATATGTTTATATAGATATCAAACTGATAATGAGAATAATATTAATAATAATATATGCGAGATATATGAAGAATATATATGGAACCTTCTTTGAAAACTGGATAGACTGTTGAAAGAGTGGCTTCAGGAACATTGCACAAGGAGCCAAAAATGTAAGAATTATTCTTTTATATCATATTTGTATTTGAAATATCATTTATAATGTTTAAAAAATTAATAAAAACAATTAAAAATTATTATAATTTTTTTTCGCAATAAAAGGTCGAAACAAAAAAAATGCAAAGATTAATTTTTAATCACTAAAAGTTTCGAGAGAAAAGTGAGCAAATGCATTTTTATTTCCTTCACTGTCAAAGAATGTGATTTACAATATTTTATAAATTATTCTTTTTTCCTCTATCTAACAACGAATTAAAGTAAAGAAAATGCAATATGAGAAGAAACAAGCAATAAATAAATTTGTTTATTAAAAACTTATTTACAAATACTTCAATGGTGCCAATTTTAAATTTATTTTGAAAAAAAAAGTTAATAACATAAATTTAAAATTGGCACGATCGACGTTTTTGTATTTAATAAACAAATTTATTTATTGCTTACTTCTTCATATGACATTTTTTTTACTTTAATACATTGTTAGAGGGAAAAAAGAATAATTTATAAAATATTGTAAATCATATTCTTTGACAGTGAAGGAAATAAAAATGTATTTGCTCACTTTTCTCTCGAAACTTTTAGTGATTAAAAATTAATCTGTGCATTTTTTTTGTTTCGACTTTTATTGCGAAAAAAATTTATAATAATTTGACTGGATTTATAAATTTATAATAAAATGTTTTTCAACAAAATATTTATTTATATTTTATGCATATTATTTATACGGAGCAAATATATTCAAATTATAATATCAGGATGAAAAGAATCTTTAAGCGATTTACTTTGCTTTAAGTTATTCTTTAATGTTTAATCAATAATTAACCATTATGGAATTTTAAGTAATCTTATGTAAGGAGAGAAAAATGCATATATTTTTTCACTTTGTACTCTATCGATTCGAAAAATATTGTATATTAAAAACGGATAAAAGCAAAAAAATATATCTTTATTGAATATTTAAAATTTTTATGATTTATAATAAATAAATTACTATTATTTTTTAAATTTAATATGCAGTATAAATTACGAATATGTTAGTTCTGTGATATATGCGATATCTTGTTTTTTATTTTTCGGAATGAAAATATTTAATAAATAAAAAATGAGAACGAATCTGTTATCTACTCCTATTCTGTTTAATCTTAAAAAAAAAAAACACAAAAGAAATATTTCAATACAGTTAATGTGCAGTAAATAAAAGCAAGAGAGACTACTGATACTTTATTATGTAGATAAGGACACATGAAGGATAAGTCCTTTAGAGGAGTGTTAGAGGAAGATGACTCTAATCCAAACGTTTGTCAATGTTCGATGTTCTCTCAGAGTTAGGCGAGTACGGTTATATTTTACACACGAAATAAACCACATTTTAATCGTTTTTATTGTTATTTGTAACAGCAAATTATCATTAAATACTATATATTATTATACAAATAATTTAAAAATTAAAATATTAAAGAACATCTATATAAAATAATAGAATGTCCAAAAATTTTTAACTCCTAAATATCGATTGACTTTTAAGCCAAAAAAAATTTTTTTTAAATCAATAAAACCTGGATAGTTTAAAATCTGAAATAAAATATGCATCAAAAAATACTATAAAATTATAGTATATATGCTCTGTTTTTTTATAATCTATCAGATTATCTTTCTTTTATGTTTAACCTTAGTATTGTCGAAAGTTTTTATAGATAGTTTTGCAAAAAAAGATATCAAACGTAGTATGAGACATTAAGATTCAAATAAAATATAAATTTATGTACAGTATTGGATAAGTAAATTGTGAAAAATTTGATATTAAATTTTTATAAATTGTAAAAATATTCATTAATGATTCAACATTTTAAGCTGTAAATATCTGGTAAGTATTTTCTTTCTATATTTAATTTTGATGTAAGTCTATGAACCGAATCGATCATAATTTCTAATATTACAATAATTATTTTATCCATTCTAGAAATAGTCCCGCTACAGATGTGTAAAGCTTAATTTTAATTATCTTTAAACAAACTTAAGATTGTTTTTTTTTTAATATTCATTGACCGAATAAAACAAAGATCTGGAGCGCTCTGCATTAATTATCTTATACAATAAGACCCCGTTTAACGCGGGGGGATACGTTCCAAGGAAACAAAGCTCTAAACGAAACAGCGTTAAACGAAGTTATTTTAACATGTAAATAATGAGGATAGGTGAAATAGGACAGTGAATAAAAAATATATATATAGCATTTTTAAAATTTTATTTCGTAACATGTATTATTACTGTTGTATTACATTAATTATAAACATTTTTTATTGCTAATATCGATTTGTCTGTTGTATTACATTAATTATAGACATTTTTATTGCTAATATCGATTTGTATAGTATTACATTAATTATAGACATTTTTTATTGCTAATATTGATTTGTATATTACATTAATTATAGACATTTTTTATTGCTAATATCGATTTGTATTACATATATTATTACTATTATATTACATTAATTATAGACATTTTTATTGCTAATATCGATTTGTATTCACGTGAAACAGTTTTTATTGCTAATATCAATTTGTATTCATAAATCATTCATGAAAATATTATAGGCATTTTTATTGCTAATATCGATTTGTATTCATAAATCATTCATGAAAATACCTTAAAATTAGAAAAAAAGTTTTAAAAACAAAAAGCAGTAATCAGATTATAGTAAACTATAAACAATGAAAAAATTTGTTTTAAGAATAAAAAGCAGTAATCAGATTACAGTAAGCTATAAACAATGAAAAAATATTGATAAAAGAATAAGTTCTAACTTCGAGGAACTATAGTTTAAAGTGGCAGCATTCAGGTTAAAACTAAAATGGGATAATTGTTATTTTTATTACTGTAAAATAACATTGATGACCGATCATAAATATGAACTCTGACCGCAGCAGACTTTCGTATATACTGCCCTGCACTGATATCAAATGCACTGTGAGATGGCATAGGAGTATCAAAGCAACAAATTCCCACGATTTTGGATTTATGTAAAAATAACCGTTTGAAAAACCAAGCCAAAGTGAATCAATAAAAATATAGAATTCGAAAAAAACCGCGTTATATCGAACAGCGTTAAATGGGGTCTTACTGTACGTAAAAAAAAAAATTTTTGTAAATTTTTCCTAAAATTTTTGACCCACATTAATTGGACAACGGTTCGGCCCAAAGCAATTTAATAGAAAAGTTGATTTTAATTCTCTAATACTTCCTGGATAAGTTTGAATTTTATAATATAGAACTGTATACTAAAAAATAGTAAAAGATTATATTTATTTATATTATAAATAATTATATTTAACTTATTTTAATTAAATTATCAAAAATTAATTACGTATTTAAAGCTTTTATAATTATATATTGTGGGCTTTATTAAATATTCTTTATGACATCCATTAATGTAACAAATTTAATATATTACAGATTAAATGCAATATATCTATCATCTCTAGACTTTGACATATTTGTGCAATTGTATTCTTTAAAATATTCTTCTTTCGGATGCAATTTTAAATTTCAAGTATGCACTAGAACCTATATTTTTCTACTTTTATTTTGATATAACGAGGTGGCGATTGTTTTCGGGTTGAATCTAAATTTTGTATCATTACTTTGACAGTGATCGAATAAATCAGAACTTTTTTATGTAAATTTTTGTTCTAATTTTTATTTGAAGAATTAAAATTTAATTATTATTATTATTATTTTTGACTATTGAGAGATCTGATTAATGAGAAACAGAATAATCATTTGACATTCCTTCTTTTAATATTGAATAAATCTATATACTGCACATATATTTAATAAATTTCCAGCCAATCAACAGAACAAAAATGCAATTTAATTAAAAATACTGTATGTCGAGTTTTCCGTCAGTGAATTTCAAAGTAATGATCGAACTGAAAGATTTTGATTGATCTGCTCTTACCTATCATTTCTAATTTAGAACTCATTCCAAATAATTTTTTTTAAATTAATTTTTATATAATCATTTTACAAGCTGTTTCACGTGGTCAGTAATATTCTATAATCAGTTCGTATAAGAAAATTTTGCCTAAATTATCTTATAATAAGAATGTAAGAATTTATTGATCCAAAAATTTATCGTGTTACGAATAGGGCGTGATCGCAGGAAAAACTTCGTAAAACTTATTTATTAAAATATAATAATAGATTTTTGAATTTATATTAAATAAAATTTGAAAATTATTATTATTTTTCTATCGATTTTAATTTCTTAGTGAATTATCTTAAGTTACTTTATTTTTATAAAACTTTCCTTTTTTGTGTTTATATTCGGAACTTGGCCAATTATCATCACATCGAGTTTCAACTCGTTATTTATTTGTTCAGTATCATCTCCTTTACTATATTAATTGCTACTATTAGTTTACTCTTGCTTGTTTTTCTTTCGGCACTCAATTATTTTTTCTCTGTAGCTTTTGATTATTTGTATAACTGTTCAATATACAGTACAGCATTTATATTTTTAAATCTTAAAATGTAATCGATTCTTTTATAACTCGAAAAAAATTAAAAATTTATTCCATTTTTGAGTTTAAAAATTAAAATGGATTAAGTGATGATTTAAAACATTATATATACATTATAAAACAGTATATAAGTTATATTGTGTTTAAAAGAAAATACAAGACACTATGCATATATAAAAAGATTTTTAAAATATATTATGTATATATACATATATATAATATATTTTAAATCTTTGTTTTAATTAAGACCTAGGTTTTAATAATAATAAATTCATAGAAGGTAACATAAAAAGAATATTAGTTATGTATGTATAGTTTAGAGCAAGGGTGGATAAACTACGGCCTGCGGGCCACATGAAGCCCGCCACGATTTTGTGTGGCTTGCAATCTGTGCACAAATGTAAGATTTTTAAAAAATGTTAAATTATATAAACAATCAATATAATTAATTAATTAAATTTAGATTTTATACGCCAAAGTGCCCCCTTTAAAAAAATCTAGTGTATGTGCCCCATTTGACTTTCCGATACTTTTGAACATGTAACCTATTGGGGGCATCCAGGATCGCATTTACCATAAAGCGCATTAGGCGCAAGCTGGGACCTCACTCTCTACAGGGCCACATTTTAAAATCTTACTCTTCACAAACAACAATATAAAAAATAGCCCAGTTATAATTGTAAAATAAAGTATTATTTTTAAATATTAAATTTATAATTGAAATAGAAATAGACTTGTTATTTTGGGGCCTCATAATGATGTCACGCCTAGGACCTCCAAAAGTATAAATGTGGCCCTGGAGCAACGGATTTTGAGGCAATGGCGGTGGTAGGCAGCGACTTAAAAACTCGTTGAAAGTAGAACGTTGGCTTCCAGCATGATAGCAATATTTTCCTCTGCTATGAATAGAGGATAAATGTTTTTACTTTCCGATACCTCATGTATGGGAAAGTGAAAACAGTTTTTTACATGCAACCCCCCTTAGAGACCTTACAGAAGTCCGTGTGGCCCGCAGTCAGAAAAGTTTGCTAACCCCTGGTTTAGAGCTTTTCAAATTAGAAATACAGTACTTACATCTAAATGTTTACATTTACTACTAATTGTCTATGCAAATAAGACAATTTTATGAACTGATTCACAATCTACTTTAATATAATTTTATCCTTTTCCACTAAAAATTTAAGCTTACATAACATATATTCGTATCAAAAAACGTTTCAGAGATATATAGATAGGCAGGTTATCTTATAATTTAATATTTGGCTCTTAATGAAAGCATTTTTCAAATAAGAAATTAGAAACTCTTACTGCCAGATTTAAACATTAAAACTTTTAAGTTCTGCAAAATTATATGTAATTCTACACGGAAAAAATATCGATCTATAGAGGTTTATATAAATTATGTTCATTCAATTTTAGATAGATACTGTTTTCAAATTTTTTTCTCCTCTATCATATCTCGTATGTATAATGTTTCAAAGAAACACAGTGGTATACAAATAGAAATAAATTTTGTTACCTTACTCCAGAAATCAGATTTAGTTTTTTGTGTCATAAAACTTGCTGGGTAAGGTTTTGATTTTTTTTATTTGTTTATTTATTTTGGTTATTGTATATCTAAAACAGAGTAAAAATTTATTTTCTGGTAAAAATATTAAATAGAAAACGTAGAGTAGTTTTGCATACTTTAGTTATCAAAGTATCCATCTTTTTTCCACTACTACCCATTTTTGATTTTTCATTCTGACGAAGACAAATCCTTGCAAATATAAATTTATATTATTAAAACTTAAAAAAAAGAAAAATGGAATTAATTTAATGATTAAATTGATTATGTAACTTATAAAACAAAGATATAATTCCATGTTATTTTTATGCAATATATTCATTTTTTAAATGTTATTATTATTATTATTAGCTAGATATATGTTTTGAAAATTTACTGCTATTTTTTATATAATTTTTCTTTTACGGAATTATTTTTAGTATCAGTTTCCTGTGCTATCGGTTTTCATACTAGTGTATTTTGAGCTTGATTTACATAAGATATTCTAGTAAATATACTTTGAAGTTAAAAGATGAGATACTGTATAGTTTTTTGAAACGGGAAAGCCTATCAATCTCTCACACAAAACGAGATAAATTTAAACGAATTAAACATTTTTTTGTTTTATTTACTCGAATAATTAACTTCCGAATTATTAATACGTTCACCAATAATCCATATTTATTATTTATTATTTTTTCTGTATTTTAGATATTATTATTTGTATGAACTATTTGATTGATAAATTGATCTAACGGGTCAGTTTATTAAACTTGGAAGAAAGTGTAGTGTTTACTTGTGTCATGTAATATATAGGCTATCATATATACTGTATATATTCTCTTCCTTTCTTTTTTTTTATTATAGGATTAGTTCGAAATCATTTTGGTGAAAAATAGAGAAAAAGTAAAGCGGGATAAGGAAGAATGGAAAAAACATAATAATAAATAGATAGTGAACATGGAAAATCTAAAGGAAAGATAAAGAATGGAACAAAGAGAAAATAAAGTAACACGAAATTGGTAAAACGGGTAAAATTATAAAAATAAATTTTTCACACATCATCAATGAAATTTTATAATTATGTTTCCAGCTATATATATGAACTGTATTCATTCTAAGTTGCATAAGCTACTTTATAAAATAATTCGTTTTGGATTTAATACGATATTAATGTATTTAATCAGTATCGAAAATCCTATCAAGAGTTTAATTTAATTCGATTATACACATTATCCTCTTATTCATTATTAAATTAAATTCTTCCAAGAAAAGGGATTTAGCAATTAGATCATATCACAGATATTAAACAAAATCGAAAATCCATTTAAACCAAAATAATCACTCCAAGTTCCCAAGTTAAGCTGGTTTATTAATTTAAAATTAACAGCTTTTTAATGAGCAATTAAAAATATAAAAAATTTTAAAATCAATTGCTAGGATCATGCTTCTATATACTGTATATATTCTACAGTAGGTCTATATAGAAACATGAAGAAATTATCTTATCTGCTATCTAGAAAACTGTAAAATTTTTATGTAGCATTCAAACCCGTAACCAACTTTATTATTTGCCATAATGGACTTATTATCATTAGTTTATAAAGTTAATATTGCTGTATATATAACAGAATAAAGTTGTTTTTATGGATTCTTTAATGTTGCAACGTTCTCCAATTTAATTCCGCCATCAGCAACACTTAACTGAAAACCTATATATATATATATATAAAGAGAGATTTTCTTCTAATAGCCTATCCCGCTTAGTGATCTATTAGAAAAGTTTTAGAGTAGCTAATTATTTTATTTATAAAGAAACTACATTAAATTGGTGTGGTGGGGATAGCAGATAGAAGTAAAAAGGCGAAGCGTTAACTAACGTTTAAAACGGGTTGTCGATTGATTAAACGTTTAATGAGATGAAAAGGTATGATGTTTCCATTAAAATGTTCTAATATACTTGACAGGAAGAATTTACTAATCGATATCCGCAATGTTTCCTTTTCCGTCTTGTGCCTGAAGTAGGTTTTTAAAAAATTTACCAAGTTAAATAATGATGTTATAACGTAAGCAATTACTCCATATAAAAACACTTTTTTACGACCGCAACATCTTGAAAAATTTCGCTTCTTTGTAACTTTTTTTACTTGGTAAAAGGATTAAAGAATAATTTAAAATATGTATTAAATTGAAAGCATTGGATTGTAGCCAACTATCGAATTGTTTATCCTACCTGAATAAAAGAGTAAAAAAAAAAGAGTACCAAATTTTCTTGAAAAATCATGTTCGAGTAGTATAGCATATTTGAGAAGAAAGAGAACAAAATTATCATAGAATTTTTCGTGTTCCTTGACATATGACAAATTATTGTATGACCCAAGAATATTTTTCACTCTTTTAATATACTTCAAGTTAGTCGAATTTTTTATTATTATTTTTTATTGCAAGTATATTTGGAAATTATAAAACGTAGAATATTTGCCAAATGGCAGAGTTTTAAACGTAAAATGGATAAAATTTAATAAAGACTTTAGTGTTATTCTCCTAGGTGAGGTAATTTCACACTATTCTCCTCTTCTTCAAACTGTCATAAAGAGGCAATGAGTTTAACAACTACTTAAGAGATAAACAATCCGGAGAGAATTACCTCGTTTGATTTTCCATTCTCGACTCGCTATCACATACCTTCAGATACCTTTATTAGGAAAAAAAAAATATGCACGACAGTTATGTAGACGATTTACGAACTGACTTTTTTCTATCAATATAGTACCGGTAATTATTTACAGTACAGTATTTCAATTTTATGAAAATGAAAGAAATCGTTTAATGTTAATTATTACTGTATTTTCGAAATTTCGTTGTAAGAGTAAATGTAGAAACTTAAATTATAAACATTCGTTACAATATTCAAAGATCATAAATCTAGTTTCTCTGTATTATTACTGAAACAATCGTCTGCACAATTTCATAATTAAACCCCGGATTGCTTAAATGTAGCCTTGGGTTATGCTGAATATGCAAATTTAGAGATTCATTCGATATTTTAGTAAAGTTAAAACTATTGAAATTTTAAGTGCTTGGATATTAAATATGGTACCTTCTATTCAAAATTATTAATTAAAACCAAAATTTTTGATAGTTTAATTTTTAAAGAAATAAATATATAAAGTCTAAAAGCTAATATAAATTTAAGTACAAAACTAAAGTATGATATATATATATATATAAGCCTATATTTGATTACTATACAGCAAAGGCTATAAACCTTTTCATAAATGTGTATTACCAAACTCAAAATTCAAAAATTTCAGTACCACCAACAAAAATATGCCTCGTATATAAATAGGAAGTCAAGATTATACACGTACCACTAATAATGTCTTCTGTACCACCAGTGGTATGCGTGCTATTGGTTGAGAACTGCTGCTATACAGTGAAGTAATGTTATCATATTGTCGTATTGAGATTAATCACACTATATCTAAAATTATGTTATTTACAGAAAATCCATGAAGTAATATATTGTCGTATTGAGATTAATCACACTATATCTAAAATTATGTTATTTACAGAAAATCCTTATGTGATATTAAATCAGGAAGAAAATATTTTAGATTCAAATGTTCATTCGGAAAAGAAGAATATATTTATAACTAACAATTCAAAATAAGTTATTCTGAAAAGAAATTGAAAATATTCTACTGGCAATTCAAACCTCAGAAATATAATCTATCCTTTGCCACTAACGTCAATCTAGGTTATAAGTAATTATTCATTACTGAGAATTAGATAATCGCATGTTTTCCATTCGGCACGACGTTTTGATGTTCGCCACCAAAAGCTTTTACTTCTCCATCTTCTTGATGGACGATCTCTTCTTCTATTTCCGTCTCTCGCAGTCCATTCAGTAGTAATAAGTCTTAATCTATTTCTCAATCCGGCATTCTGTTCACATATACCGAACAGAGCAAAAGAAAAAAATTTTTTTGTTTTAATTTTATTCAGTTTGCAGGTTTTGTTTATCACTTACATCTCTCTTTTCAAAATTTGACTCTTTAATGCAAAGTCTAGCATCTTTCCGATCTCACTTTTGTCAATGACCACGTTCTACCCATAGGTGAATAGCCTACAGGTCATATACATGATCAGAAAACTTTTCTCTTACGTTTATTGGTAAGTTGTTTCCAGTCATGTATTCTCTAAGGTTCCAGAATGTTATATTATCTTGCATTATCCGTTAATCGATTTTTCGGTTTAGAGAAATGTCTCCCCATCTAAAATAATAATGATAATAAATACACTGTATAGAAAAATAAAGAAAACGTTAGTATGCATACATATTTATTCTTTAAATCTGTATACTTTAATAATGCTGTCTTTTTAAACTGACTAACACAGGACAATTTAAGCTTTTATCCCTGGATTAATCCACACACGCTCCAGTAAGTTTAACAAAACATTCCGTCTGACTAACGTTACTGAAAATTGTTCTTTTGTCTACTAAAATTGTAAAAGGTGTTGAAACTTGCACACTTTTAAATGTAAAGCAAATAAATATTTTCATTCGTAATTACTGTAATTTCATCTTTCCATTTCTCTCTGTTTTTTCCTAATTTATTCCGCTTGAATAACAGCTGTAATAACTAGAGATAAGTGCTTGATGAAGTTATCTTCAACATTTGAACTACTACAACTTCTCTCGCATTTAGTCGCGTAGGAGGTAAACGAAAAAGGAAAGAATATACAGTTCTGTATACGATTTCTCTCAAATTGTTTTGGACCTTTGCCAGTTTTAATAAACTTCGGTCCAAAAATGGATTATCTTCATTGTTTTGGCTCTTCTGATTAACATACATTAATTAAACTTTTATTAATGCCGAGATATTACTTTTAAATTAAAAATTTATCAAGAAGGAGAATTAAAAAAAAAGAGTAAATATTTTTACGAAGTTTCTTTTATGAAGTTAGGATTACATCCGATTAGTTTAACTCCAGCTTAAATTTTATATTATCATTTTCTGTTTTAAATGCAAAAGAAAAGTTAAATGGAAAAATTATTTTACCATTTCTTATATTTTATAAATTTTGAAACTGAAAAACTGTTGATTAATATAAAATAAAATACAATAGAGCGTCAATTATCAGAATTAATTGTGATCTAGGTTATTGGTTAATCAAACATAGATGATATTATCCTGTTTATGCAAAAAAAAAAAAATAATAATAATTAGGCGTGTGTATTTTAAAGTATGAAGTATTATAAAAAAATATGTAATTTAGGAAATGGTTTTTAAATAATAACGAAACGTTTTGAAGAAACAACGTATATTTAAGATTATTTCTATGCTATATTGCATGTATATAACTGAATAAAAAGTCGGAAAAGAATGCATTAACGATAATATTAATATATAATAAAATCCAGTGTATTAAAAAAAAGCTATTATAACTTTTTTGAGGCAATAATGATTCGGATAATCTGATAATTAATTAAATATTGGAACACTAAGAATATTAAAAGTCATATGTTGGTTTAAATTATTTAAAATATCTAATAATTTATTTGAATTTATATTTTATGAATTAAAAAAATGTTTCTGAGATTAAATTTCCATGCTAGTTTCATAGCATGGAAATTTTTAGTAAGTTATGCTAGTTTCATAGTTGCATTTCACTTATTTTTAGTAACATAAAAGCATTATTTTTCTTTACCTAAGGTTACAAACCTTCAATCTATAATATGATCAAAATACCATTATAGTTAATATATATATAATGTACATGTATATGCATAAAGTATATAATTTATAAAGTTATTACAGTAACGTAAAACGTGTGTATATATAGTACTATAATTTAAACATTTAAAAATACTATTATCATTTTATACAAACTGATGATGATTTTGTAGAAAGACATAATTACGAAAACGGAATACAATATAGATCGGAAGAGCGTCGTGTAGGGAAAGAGTGTAGATCTCGGTGGTCGCATATCCACAGGGGGTCGCAACTTTCCCTATCTAGCACTAGCGCCATCTCGTGATTAATAAAGATTAAATGATTAAACTACGAGTAGTGCCATCTATGAATTAATGATTAAATTAAAAATCAGTCTCGGTGATCCAGAGGTTATCTCTAATTCGCGAGATGGCCTCGGTGGTCCAGACCACAGATTACATTTATACAGATGTTCCCTTCCCTATACAGTAGTGCCTCGCAATTCGACATTTGAGTTTAGCGTGTGCATGGAATTGTGTGATATCATTCGCTATTTGTCAGTTCTTTTTGGGCTACTTTTTTGCTTCCCGTGTTGTTTGTGTTAATTTTCAATTCTACATTTTTCAGAAAGTAAAAAGCTTGTAATTATTATTATTATTTTTTTGAGTGAAATGTAAAAATGGATTCAAAGAATTGACCAGAGAAATAATTCCGAAAAGAACAACACTCGATTGAGCGAAGGGAAAAGAAAAAATTGTAAAGTGCGGAAAAGTAGAACAATTAAAATGTAACTCGAGTATGGCGTTCCTAGGACAACTGTGGCAACAATTGACCAGAGAAATAATTCCGAAAAGAACAACACTCGATTGAGCGAAGGGAGAAGAAAAAATTGTAAAGTGCAGAAAAGTAGAACAATTAAAATGTAACTCGAGTATGGCGTTCCTACGACAACTGTGGCAACGTTTTCAACAGAGAGAGAAGATTGTGAGTGCTAGGGTGTCTGCTGGAAGACTTCGAACAGAGAGAGAAGATTATGGGTGCTAGGATACCTGCTGGAAGACTTCATTCTAACATCCAAGGGCTAATAAATTGTGTTTTTGTATAAAATAGTTATTTTATAATTTAGTATGTTATACAATAGTAAATACATATAATAAAGTAAATTTCTTTATTATATGTATTTACTTGTCTCTTTGTTTATGTATTTACTTGTCTCTGTAATAATTGTTTTGAGCAATAAATAATTATAATTCTAATTCTAAATAATATAGTGTATCTCTCTCATCTCACTCGTTAGGGGAATGGGATGGGGACCGATAACGAATTAATCTATATTATACAGCCTTATACGGGAACTAGTGTCCCGCAATTCGACAGTTTCTCAATTCGGCATTACTTTGGCGACGGATTAAGGACCGATAACGAATTAATCTATATTATACAGCCTTATACGGGAAATAGTGTCCCGCAATTCGACAGTTTCTCAATTCGGCATTACTTTGTCGACGGATTAGTGTCGAATTGTGAGGCACCACTGTACCAACCTTGGAAACTTTGGAGAGCATTCGCCAATCAGAAAGCGGCTTACAGTACAGAGATGGCGCTACAACCGATTTACGTCACCATATAATATTTAAATTTAAACGAAATTATTTAATAATTTTGAAAATCTGATATTAATATAGTTAAATGAACAAGCTTTTTCTAATAATATAAAATTAAAAATATAACATAATGAAGAGGGCGCTACCTTTGTTGAAATTTCACTAACTGTGCTGAGTGAAACATCTGTATAAATATAATTTGTGATCCAGACATCGATAGGTCCAGAGCGTAGTGACGTCACGTTTGATAGTGGACTTTATTTACGCTACTATCCAATGTGTGGAGTTGTTTCAAGATGGCTGTGCTCACGGGTATTACTAATCCAAAGGAACAGATAATGTATAAAGTATATGAATTTAATAGTGTAAGATAGTATTGATTCAAAAGATACGATGTAAAACGATCGCTTATCGTTAAATCTAACTGTAAAGACTTGTCGATCATCGAATTTGGCGTAAAAAGTTCTTCTTTAGTTGAAAATACTATAGATCACTTAAATATAATTTTCGTTGTTCATTTAATAACACTATACGAAGAAAGCATGAAGATCGAGAGATCAAACCCAATAAATCTAAGAAAGAATGAGAAATGCTATAATGAAAGACAATAAATTCGTGTTACGATAATAAATATACAGATTTGATTAAAAATTGTGTCTTCAATATTTATTAACGAAAAAAAATAAATTAAAAAAAATATATATTTCCAAATGCTACAATAATACCCGAGAGAAGTCATTGTTGGAATATTTATACAATAAATTTATTGTTGGTGGAAAATTCATCGAATCTTTCAGGAAAAAGCCATATAGAACCGCAATTTGGGTAAGAAATTTGTTTTATTTTATTCTGTCAGCTAATGTTTTACCGTTATTATAAGGAAAAGTAGTGAATTTGTAAGTAAAAATGAGGTGATAGCCATATAAAAATATATTAAACTATTAGAAGAATTAATAGTCTCGGTAATAACTTTTTGACTATAAAACAATATGGATAACATCGAAATATTAGGCCTCTCATCTATTCTGAAGCGAATGTTGATTTTGCGATTTATCTCCGCACGATTTTATGTATTTTTACCAATGCTTATTAATTTTGTGCGTTATTGGTGCATTTATCAGGCCGTCCGATATTTTACTTGGCTAGTAGATTAAATTCAAATTTTTAACATATATATTTTCCACATTTATGTAATCGATAGCGGGATTCGCTACTTACTATTAACGAATTAAGTATAAAAATCTTAAAAGTGACTATCCTTTGAATTTTATATTTACCAAACATTCACCGGACAATTCCATAACCAGGGACTTTCAGAGAAAATGACAGG
>AYEL01068160.1:0-13257 GCA_000484575.1 Olivierus martensii
TAGTGAAAATAATTTAATTGAAACAATAATAATAATTAATAATAATAATAGATTCTTTATTATGTAAAGTAATTATTGACATTGATAAATTAAAAATGATATTCTCAATCAATCAGAATTAGCATATTGTTAGAAAGGTCTGATCCTTGGATTTTTGCAACAGCCAAAATTTTTTGTCACTAATAATATAAAGATTAAGGAATAAAAATTAAATTAAAATTATAGTTTCTCCAAAAAGACAAAATCCAAGCTGATATTGTAATCTAATAATCGCTACCATTTAATGATCTATATACAAATTCAGAGGAATTTTTTGATTGATACACCAAAGTTATAAGATTAAATCACAAGATTTCCATTCATATGAGTTGATAATATTTAGTTTCAATAAATTATCTTTTTTTTTTTTTTTTGTTTATTTTTAGAGAGAGAAAAATTTATATAGTAGAACATTTATATTGTGGATGGAATATGTATATTGAAAATTTTAATTTTTAAATATATTTTCTTGCTGAGAATTTTGATTGATATTTTATTTTCAATCTAAAAAATTGCATTAATTACAGCTAATGTTTTTGATTAATACAAATTTTATAAAATTCAAATTGAAGCTTGAAATAATAAATTATTAGAGGAAAATAATGGATTCTACAATAATTGTAGATTAATGTAGATATTCTAAAGCATCAAGTATATCTGTAGTGGTTATAATAGACTAGAAAATCAAAATCAATCAGCTTATTAAAAAATATTTTTTCTGTAGTTACATATCCAAACAAAAAATTCATTTTTGGACAAATTTCTCTCATCAGTTTTATATAGATTAGGTTTTAAAATATCTGTACATCAGAATATATAATAAATAAAATGTTATAAAAAAGATAAAGTAACAGAAAATCATAAATGGGTAAAATATATTTAGTAGAACTTTGATTTAACAGATTTTACATTTAATGGACAAAATATTTAGACTGTATTTTTATTTAGTCCTTAATGAACATTTGAAATTTATTTTTAGTCATTATTATTAGTCAGGGCAAAAACTTCTTGCAAAAAAGATTAATGAATATAATAAAGTTATATTGAGTGTACTAAATAAACTGTGAATTTTTATTTAGATAATAGCATTTTATGAATAGGAAAATATAATTGCTGCATTTTTTTTAATTTTAATATAATATAATAGAAGCAGTAATAATAATGCTTCTTTTTTAAAAATAGAAGCAATATTATTATTGCTTAGATGTATAATTTTCTGTTACTTTTGTCTTTTTTATATTTTATTTATTATGTTCTTATTTATAAATATTTTAAAACTTAATTCATGTAAAATTGAAGAAATTTTTCCAAAATGCATTTTATATGGATATGTAATTACAGAATAAGTATTTTTAATAAGCTGATTTTCATCATAGTCTTCTAGTCCCTGTTACTACAACTATAGGAATACTTGACAGCTTATAATTTCCACATAACTGATAAATTGTTAGTTATTAAATTGTAATACATAATTTACTTGTTTGCTTAATTTAAGATTATAAATAATTTAAATCTTATTAAAAATTTAAAAAGTAATTTCAAAAAATGAACAATTTATTTCTATCATTTTAATTAATGATTTATATAAAATTTAAAATTAATTTTAATGTAAAATATGTAAAGTTGATTATGTTTTGGTTAAAATAGTTATGAACTGTAATAATATACTTAATTATAGTAAAATTACTAATAAAATTAATTTTTAAGTTTTAATTTTAAGAATTTTCATTTATTTATTCATTTATAAAACCAAATTTTACAGGAAAAATCATTCCAAATCTTTAAATATTTATAAAATCATGGAAAGATGTTCAGTTTGTGATCAATGATTGTATTGTATAATGCACTACTCATTTAAACTTCAGAATAATAAATGTTGCTATTACAAAGTAACACTTTAAATGTTTTTTGGATAAGAGAATTACAGAATTATATTAAGGTAAGAAATATTTGAGTAATTATTATTTTAATAATTAATGTTATGTAAATTTTATTTAAATTATATATATTTATTATAATTCTATTTAGTACAATAAAATTTTATGGTTCAAGGTAAATGGGCTGAGATCACCTAAAACTATTTGAAAGCTCAGACTCTATAGATATATGATATAATCAACCAAAAAGTTTGAAATATATGATTTTATTAATGATGAAATATTACACATGTAATATTTATCATCATTATATTTCATATGTCCCTTATCATCATTATATTTTAAAATAAAAAATGATTCCCTTCTGTTTAGTATGCAATATAATTTTTAAGAATTGTTTCCTTTATATTCCAAAATGGAGTATAAGAATACAAGGAGTGATCAAAAAGTTCACATAATAATGAGATATCTTTATTTTACACATTTTAAAATAATTCTAATCATCATCAAGTGCTGATCTTGGGCATGCATGCATGCACACATACATACACTTACTTGGCAACTTGGCAAGTCTGTTATTGTTCGAAACATTGAAAGAATTCAGTTTTTGGTAAGGTCTATAATTGGGTTTTTCACATTGATTTTGATGTCATCCAACTTGTTGAATCTTCTCTCTTTCATAGATGTTTTTAGTTATGGGAAGAGACAAAACCCCATATTTCTGATCCAAATCAAGATTATGGGTTTGCAGTACCAAAGGAATGTTGACATTTGCCAAAAATTCTCTGATTTGCAGAATAGTGTGGCAGGGTGCATTGTCATGATAGAGAGGCCATATCTTTCTGCATGTTTGATCTTTTGTGGGGCAGTGCAAAGCATAGTTGCTTTAAAACCTGTTCATAATAAAAAGCATTTACAACGGTGTGTGCAAGAGCAAATTCATGGTGCACCATACCTTTGTTATAAAAAAAACCAACATGATCTTGACATGTGATTTGGACATTTGGGCCTTCTTTTGTCTTGAAGACCCTTTCATGTTGCTGAAGATAATTGATTGCATTTTGATCTGAGGATCATGTCCACATACCCAGGTTTCATCCTGGCCAAAAAATTTGGATCATCATAGCTGTCTCAAACATTTCTGAAGCAACCACCATTCAGTTTTTTTCTGCTTTTCAGTCAGTACATGAAGAATTACCTTTGCACTCACTTCATGCCAAGGATGTGAGTCAAAATTGATTGGACTGAATCATGAGACATGCCAACCTCACCAGAAACCTCCCTGATTGTAAAACTGTATTGGACCAAATCAAATTACAAACTCTTTCAATCAATTTGTTGTTTGTGGATGTTGATGATTGTCCTGATCTCTCCATCTTCCAAAGATATGCTTCTCTTGCAGAATATTGAAACCATTTAAACATGGTTATTTTCTTCACAGTTTTCTCATCAAACACTATTTTCAGCATGCCCTGAGTTTCAGTTGCACTTTTGCCAAGTTTAAAACAAAATTTCAAATGTTTGCTTTTTGCTTGAATACAGAAATTTTTACAAATAAATATTAATGACTTTACTAAAACTATTGTAAAACAGAAATCTAAAGACTTGTCTTTATGATGATATGTTGAAATGGAAGTTAAATAATCAAGTTACCATTGACAAAACCACTTAACCACTAGGCATTGCTGCTTGTTGACAGAATTGCCATTATATGAACTTTTTGATCACTCATTGTATATGAATTAGGTTTACTTGCTTGACAATCCAGCAGCATAATAACTTCATACATTTTAAAATTTGAATGAAATTCTATATATTATGACTTACATAGAACAAAGTTTATTGAAAGGGATTGATATATGGTCAATATTACTAGCACAAATAATCCAACAGATACTTTAAGCAAGAATACTAAAATTTATTATTTGTAAATATGTAGTTACTAATAATAGCCTGATATTATTAATAACTATATATTTACTAATACTAAAATTTTAGTATTCCTGCTTAAAGTGTCTGTTAAATTGTGTGTTATTGTATGAGCAGTAGTACTTGAAAGTTTAAAGTTCATTATTACTATTGCTATAAAAGATATTCATATATTTTGAAGGAATATTTTATATAAATAATAATTGATTTGAATGAAATTCACTTATATTGTGGGACCCTCTTGTGAATTAAGAAATTAAAATGATCATTATTCAATATTTGTTTGAATATTCAATGATCTCATGTAAATATTATCTGTGTGAATGAAATTTATAGATATTATTAGAATCTACTATGTAATGAAGTGAGGGAATAATTGAAATTGATTCATTACTATTAAATAATAATGATTTGAATTTTATAATTTAGAATTTTCAAAAAGATATAAAATTGATAATGGAAAGAGTTATGTAATTGAGTTATTGATCTTAACAAAATACTCCCAAATCCCACTTTTTGTTGGAGATGTGTTCTTCAAAAATGCAATGCAGACTGAAATGACACAAATTAAAATAATAATAATTTCAATAAGAAACCATTAAAATATGGAAGAGAGAAAATAAACACTATTATTTTAAACAAATGGAAAATTCAAGAGTAATCCATAATATATATAGTACTTCTACTTCATACTTGGAGCAGAAATTGAACAATGCAGTGTGCTGCTACTAAACAATGAAGAGTTTACCCCATAGTATAAATAATAAAGGGTGTAACGATGCACATAACTCTTCTACTAGCTGCCATATTGATGATGTAAAGCCAAGTGAAGTAACTTAGCACTGTAAATTTGATAAATTAAGTGAAAACAGTATATTTAGATAAAAAGATTTTAATTTTACTGTAACTGTTTATTTGTAAAATTTTCATTATGCCATATTGTATTTTATTTGGTTGCACTAATGGCAATAAGAAAATGTCAGGAATATGACTTTATCAATTTTTCAAAGATAGTGAATATCAAGATAAATGGATTTCATTTGTGTTTGTATAGTGTGTGAGGAAGTTAACTTGGACCTGTCCTATTTTTATTTTATTATGCACTCTGTACAAGAGTGAATAATAATAAACCAGAAATTCAGACATATATTTTCAGATGTATATTAGAGCTATTATTGCAAAGTGTTCATTATTATGCTAGTATATGCTTAATCATATACACACAGTATATGGTGAATATTTTTTAAAATAATGAACTAAAAGCTGAGCTGCAAATATTGAAAACAATAAGTAACTTAATTGGCATCTTTGTATTCAATTAAATTGCTATGGTAAAGTGCATGCACAGTAACTATTTTCATGCTATCTGGCTGATAACTAACTTAGGCTTCATGCAATCCTCTGTATTTTAATCTTTTATAACTATTCTGCAGATTAAAATCAAAAGTCGTGCAACTGGCCCTAAGTGATTTTTGTGCATACTTGAATTTACGCTATTTGAAAGGTGATACTTAACACTAAATATTATGTACTACTATTGTTGGTAGTGTATGATTAAAGTTCTAAACAATAAAATTTATATTATTTACTGGAAAAAAAGTAAAAATTTGTATTTAAACCAAATTTAGTAAAAGCACTAACTATATTTAAGAATATCTTTACAGATTTTTATTGTTGTCCTAATTAAACAGTTAATACATTTGTAAGCTTCTCTTACATGATTAATTTATAAAATGTTAGTAAAATAAAATGAAGCATGTTGTAAGTTCCTAGAAAGCACAATTAGCAATTTATGATAAAGGAATTACACTTTAATAAAGTTTTAATATTTAGTGTTAAGTATCAACTTAACACTAAATATTATGTACTACTATTGTTGGTAGTGTATGATTAAAGTTCTAAACAATAAAATTTATATTATTTACTGGAAAAAAAGTAAAAATTTGTATTTAAACCAAATTTAGTAAAAGCACTAACTATATTTAAGAATATCTTTACAGATTTTTATTGTTGTCCTAATTAAACAGTTAATACATTTGTAAGCTTCTCTTACATGATTAATTTATAAAATGTTAGTAAAATAAAATGAAGCATGTTGTAAGTTCCTAGAAAACACAATTAGCAATTTATGATAAAGGAATTACACTTTAATAAAGTTAAAAACATTTTCCTGTACATAGGATACCATTGTCAGTTAATTTTGAACTACAAGTCGAACCCAGTTCAAGTTTCGGTTTGACTTGTAGTTCAAAATTAACTGATGATGGTATCCTATGTACAGGAAAACGTTTTTAACTTTAATAAAGTGTAATTCCTTTATCATAAATTGCTAATTGTGCTTTCTAGGAACTTAGAACTTGATTACAATAACAGTAAGCAGTTTTCTTAGCTTATTTACATTTTGAAGCATGTTTTTTTAAACTTCTCATTATTAAATGTATCTTTTGATTTTGTAAAACAGAAAAACTTCTAAATAACTATGAATGAAAAAAGATTAATTCTTTGTTATGCTATTATTTATCATCTCCTCTCTTAGATGAATGCCATTTCAAACTATAGTTCTTTCAAGTTGGAACATTTTACTTTTCTCGATATTTTTTCATTTTTTATAGTTTACTGCCTTTTGTTGTTAAAACTTTTTATTTTCTTTAACAATGATAACAGCACTATTAGCAGCTGAGAAAACACCTTTAATAACATATAATTAAATTAAAACAAACGTTTTCGGCTCTTTCTTTAAAGCCATCTTCAGGTTTTTCGTTACATATACAAAAATAATCATTCTAGAACGCTAGCTATTCTAAAAGAGTTCTTTGTTCTAATTACTGTCTTTTTAAACTATAAATAGAAAAATAAAGCTACATACAAACATTTTAACCTTAACAATTATTTTTTACATGTTTAGTATTAGTCCCTCAGATATATACATAAATCATACCTCTCGCAGATGCACATATGTTAATCTTTCATTCTAACTGCATATTTCCATGCTTTCGATATACTAAATATTCAAGATATTTTAATTTTGTAAAACAGAAAAACTTCTAAATAACTATGAATGAAAAAAGATTAATTCTTTGTTGACTATTGTATATTGTGGGAAGTCTCTTACTCGCTATCTTCTTTCCATGATTCTCTACCAGCTTTTCACAAAACCACATTTAGACAGGTTATGCGGTACTGGCATATATGTTGTGTTTCTTTCTTCATTCAGTTAATCAGACATGCTACTACTATTTTGGGCCCTATCATGCAATTTTCTTTCTACCTCTTCGTATATACTTAGAACAAACTGTCTTTTGTAACCATGCTCCATTCTGATTTTGATTATATAATCCAGTTCTCTTTTTTTTTTTTCTATCATCCTCTTTCACACAGTATTGGATTGCCCTTTTACATAAGGTATAAAAAGGCCTTCAGATTCCTATCAAGTCTTTAGACCAGTTTGGAATTATTACCAGTTCATACGTAGGCTTACGATGGACTGATGTTATTATGCTACTTCCGTCTTTTATTATCTTAATATCTAAGTAACTTATTACTTCTTTACTCTTCTGCTCTATTTTTAGGGACAATCCGTATGTTTTTACTGTGAACTGCTCTGCCCTGCCATTTTTTCGACTTCTGACTCTTCTGACCATAACGTTAAAATGTCGCCTATGTATCTAACGTAGAACTTTAATGACGGTTTAAAACTATCCACAATATTCTTCTCCAGGCTTCTAATAGCTATTTCAGCAAGCACTCCTGCGATTGGGCTGCTGATCGGCACACCCTTCTTTTGTCGGTAAAACACATCCTTAAACAGAAAATATGAATCGTAACAGATGGTATGAGCAATGTCCCTAAGCAGCGATATACATAATCCCAATTCTGGCAGATTCTCTATCAAAAGTCTGTAAAATAACAAGCACATAGGTTCTAAAAATAATGACGGGTACAGACTTTCAGTCATATTTAACAAACATGTCGTGCTCACTGCATTGTAATTTCTTAATTCTTTATCCTTATTACCTAATATATTTAAGCACCATTTTGCTAGAATCTTTTCTAAAGCATACGTCAGTGCTCTTCTTTTCTCAAATATAGGACGTATCTAATATATTTAAGCACCATTTCGCTAGAATCTTTTCTAAAGCATACGTCAGTGCTCTTCTTTTCTCAAATATAGGACGTATTGCTATCGGGGTTTTGTGTGTTTTCACAAAGCCAAACAGCCTCGGAGCAACTGGTGCCGTATTCTTTCTATGTCTCCAGATTTGAGGGAAGTATTTATTAGCTACTATTCTATTTATCTTTTGCTGCTTGTTTTTTCGTCGGATCTTTTAATAAGGGCGTAGGATCAGTATCACTAATATATGCTTCTAAGAATTCTTCATATTCCTGTCTGCATATTAGCACCATTCTCTTACTTTTGTCTTCTCTTGTTACTACTAAGTCATTGTCTTCAATCCACTTATTCATTTTTTTTCATTAGCATTGCATCCTCTTTAGTGTTTCTTTTCTGCTTCTCCATACTGGCTCTCCTTCTATTCACATATTCCCATCTTGCTTTTTCCTTTTCAAGTTCATCTTTAGATTGGACTAATTCTTCTATTACTGGTATTTCGTTCCATATGTTTGTTTGTGTTTGCACTGCACAAGAGGCAGTGCAAACACAAACACTAAAAAAAGGCAGTCTTCAGATTCCTATGTAAAAGGGCAATCCAATACTGTGTGAAAGAGAATGATAGAAAAAGAGAACTGGATTATATAATCAAAATCGGAATGGAGCATGGTTACAAAAGACGGTTTGTTCTAAGTATATACGAAGAGGTAGAAAGAAAATTGCGTGATAGGGCCCAAAATAGTAGTAGCATGTCAGTTAATCAAAGGAATGAAGAGAGAAAAACAACATATATGCCAGTACCGCATAACCTGTCTAAATGTGGTTTTGTGAGAAAGCTGGCAGAGAACCATGGAAAGAAGATAGCGAGTAGGAGACTTCCCACAATATACAATAGCCTAAGGAACGTTAAACAACCTTTAGAAGAGATAGAGAAGTCAGGTGTGTATGAAGTGCCATTAGAAAGGATACAAAAAAGAGAGTGCGCAAAGTATATAGGAGTTACGTCCAGGACTCTGGAGCAGAGGCTAGACGAGCATAAGAGAGACATAAGGAACGGAGACTTGAATACAGCGCTAGCGATAGAAGCTTATGGAGACGATATAAGGATAAGGTGGGATAAAGCCAGAGTAATAAGAAAGGTAACGAATAATGAGCATAAATACCTAACCGAATCATTAGAGATAGTAAAAAGGCAAGATAATGAGAACTTAATAAATGAAAAAGTGGTAAGTATATCGAAAGCATGGAAATATGCAGTTAGAATGAAAGATTAACATATGTGCATCTGCGTGAGGTATGATTTATGTATACATCTGAGGGACTAATACTAAACGTGTAAAAAATAATTGTTAAGGTTAGGATGTTTGTATGTAGCTTTATTTTTCTATTTATAGTTTAAAAAGATGGTAATTAGAACAAAGAACTCTTTTAGAACGATTATTTTTGTATATGTAGTGAAAAACCTGAAGATGGCTGTAAAGAAAGAGCCGAAAACGTTTGTTTTAATTTAATTATATGTTATTAAAGGTGTTTTCTCAGCTGCTAATAGTGCTGTTATCATTGTGAAAGAGTTTAAGCAGTTTTTTGGTTCAATAATATAAATATTTTTATTTTCTAATTTCAACAAATAAAATTTTTTATATTTATTATTTAATCAATACAGTCTACGAAAATGAACTTTTAATAAAATAAATTATTTTTTATGCATACATTTATGTATAAGAACTTTAAAACCATCCTGTTACACTCACAAAATGCACACAAAAAACAAAGCTCTAAACAGGATAAATACTTTATTACCAGAAACGCTTTCGACCTTATCAGTAGGTCAACTTCAGCTGTAATGAATATATAGAACGGAGAGAAGCCAACCCCTACAAAAATAAACAACTCAAAAATGACGTCATAAGAGACGTTGTATAAACATTTACACATTATCACTACAAATTCCACTTCTACAACAATCATAATACTGGTAACAAATACTAATAATAATAATGTTACAACATAATAAAGTGAAAATCTGAAGTGATATTAATAAAAATACAACATTAAAAATTGTAGTGATAATGTGTAAATGTTTATACAATGTCTCTTATGACGTTTGAGTTGTTTATTTTTGTAGGGCTTGGCTTCTCTCTGTTTTATATATTCATTACAGCTGAAGTTGACCTACTGATAAGGTTGAAAGCGTTTACTGTTAATAAAGTATCATCCTGTTTAGAGCTTTGTATTTTGTGTGGCACTATGTAAAAATATTCACTATGGAATAGAAACTATTGAGCTTAAAATTTTTTTGATAGTTTTTTTTAGAGAGAACATAATTTTTCTTATTTAATCCAAAAATAATAATAATGATTTTTTAAATTGCTTAACACATATCTGTTTGCCATTCTCATATCAGCAAATGAGTAGTTATTATTATTTTTGGATTAAATAAGAAAAATTGATTTTTTAAATTGCTTAACACATATCTGTTTGCCATTCTCATATCAGCAAATGAGTAGGGTTTAATCAATGGGTCTAGAGACTTACTCTTCTGTCAGAAAAATCTGATGATACAGATCATAAATGTAAAGAATCAGACATTACTTAAAAAAATCAGTTTAGAAATAATTCTGGAAGTTGGATGAGTTCTCATCAATATCAGTTAGATGGTAAAAGCTAGTACAGTGGTGCCTTGGATAACGACGTACTTGATTAACGACAAATGGCTGTAAGGAAAAAAATGTTTTAGTTAACAATGCAGACTTTGATTAATGACTCCTAATTATGTGAACTTCAGACAAAATAAACCTCTGTAAAACAGCTCATCATCTCATCACGTGATTCATTAGCTCTGTTGTTAATCTATTTTTATCACAATCAATTGAAATCCGACAATATCATTATTAAAATTAATAAAATCATAACCATATAAAAATATATTAGTAATGAAAACAAATTATTTAATTAATTAAAAATAGATGTGCAACAGCTCAGTAGTTTTTAGTTTCTTAAAGATGATTTCTAGATGATTACTATTTTAAATTCTGTGAACAAAATCTGATTTTATCATTTGTTTGTGTTATATATTCGTTTGCCATCAAAAGGCAAAATCAAAATCAAATCTTATCTGTATAATAATTGTTGAATCTATAAGCTGCTGTGTTTATGGGTTTGTTCATCAAAAAATTCCAAAGTGAGCCCAATTGTCCTCCTGGTGAAGATTGATAATTAAAAACTATTTTCATGAACAATTCATTTTATTAATGTTAATTTTTTTTGTAGCAAAAGGAAAATATCATTTATTTATAATATTTTTAGGACATTTTAAATGAGTTTTAAATATTTACTATGGTTGTAGGAGGAGCCAGAATGAATTAATTAATTTTCAGTTAAATCTTATGGGGAATTGCACCTTGGATAATGACTGTAATCCTGGAACGGATTACTGTCGTTAGCCAAGTCACCACTGTATTTACAAAATTACAATGAAAATATATTTCACAAATTAATGATTGTAAATGATAGTTTATTAATATCTATTGCTTAAGTGAAAGAATTTTATTCATTCTAGAATTATTTACTTAAAACAAAAAAAAATATTCATAAAATTTGGAACAAATTTTTAAATATTTTCATTTATTGCCTATTGAATTAATTTTCTTTTGAAAAATTATTAATTTGTCTCATAATTGGCTTGCGGAACCAAATATTACAATTAGTAAAACCTGGATAAATTTTTTAAAATATATCATTTTGTTACTGTTAAAATTTGTTTTGAAATTCAGATATAAAGACAAATTATCAAAATTATACTATATCTTCTTAAAAAATAACTTTTCAATATAAATTCTCTATATTGTAAACAAAATTCTTATATTTGTTGAAATATAAAGCACTATAAATATAAAAGCACTATTTACAATCTTATATTTGTACTTGTTCTTGAAATTTTGGTTCTTTTCTGCTGCAGAATCAGATTTGTATAATTTTGATAATTTGTCTTTATATCTTCTTAAAAAATAACTTTTCAATATAAATTCTCTATATTGTAAACAAAATTCTTATATTTGTTGAAATATAAAGCACTGTAAATAGTGCTTTTATATTTATAATCTTATATTTGTACTTGTTCTTGAAATTTTGGTTCTTTTCTGCTGCAGAATCAGATTTCATTTGATTTTGCCTTTTTCAGTTCTATTTATTTATTAGAACTAAAGATGTGTGTGAACAAGAAATTAAAATATTCATGGAATTTGATTGTTTTAAATTAACAGTATGTGTATTATGCATGTATTTCTTAAAATGTCACTTTTTTATGATCTCTCTTCATTCACAAGTGAGTCCTTGATAATAAGAAAAATATAAATCTGACAAATTTTTGATTAGATTGGACTATTAAAATTTGTTATTTCCATTTGTATTATGTTTGAAGAGTTTTTTTCTTTTTTTCTTTGATTTAATATCCCATTACATAAAACTTAAGATCTTGTTTTTATTTTATAGGAAATGAATATATTTGGAGGTTCAAAGAGACCAAGAAGTGAAAGTTATTTTAATCGAGGACAAGATGCTACTTATTTAAATAGATCATTTCAATTTTAATTCAAAATTGTATGTATATACAGTATGTATAAGTGACAACATTTTTCAAATTACATAATTTGTATATTTACAAAAAATCATTTGCATCATCTAACATTTATTACGAATAAAAAATTTTTTTTTAATCAGTCTTTTGTAGCTTTTTAGAAATAATATTGTTTAAAACTGGACCAAAACCTAACTTTTTTTAATGACAGTCATCACAATACAGTCAAACCTGTTTTTGTGCGGGGGATAGGGACCGCATAAAAGAAATCGCATAAAAAAAATATCCTGAAACTTCGTAAGCAGCTATAAAATATATTGTTTGCAACACACATAAAAATAAATTTTTTTATGCGGTAAATAGGGACCGCATAAAAAAAGTCCCACATAGAAAATATGTAATTCAAAACCTCAAAAACCTCGCGATGTAGCTAGAAATTGGTTATCCAAACAAGGAAAAATTGAATTTACACACGGGAACATTTTTCATTCAAGAAATATATATTTTTTTTAGTACGTTCATCATAGGACGGTTATCAACTACTGTTATTAGTTGGCGCAGTGTGTACAAGAACAGTAATATCGAGTGGGCCATGTGTTGGATTCTTTTTAATTTGCATGTTATTTTGACAACTTTCTGTTGTTTTCTTTTTAAATTTCATTTTTAAATTAATTTTTATTCATAATATGCATTTGATGGAATTTTTTTAATCTTCCGCACAAAAAAAA
>AYEL01068161.1:0-34642 GCA_000484575.1 Olivierus martensii
TCTATATCGAAAAAGATGGACACCAGATGTTCGCGTCTCACAAAGGCTTCTCGAATGGATGTCTCAAGGCGTATCAAATTGTCTGTTGTGCTCCTAAAGGAACGAAATCCGCTCTGGTATGGTGAAAGGTGGCCAAATTTTTCTAAATAATATACTAAGCGGTAGTTCACCATACGTTCCAGTAATTTGCAAAGGCAACTAGTCAAAGCAATTGGTCGATAATGGAAGGGGTTCTTGGGATCTTTTCCTGGCTTAGGGAAAGGGATAACAATAGCTCTAGTCCAAGATGATGGGAACACATGCTCTACCCAGATTCGATTATAAAGGAATAAAAGATTGGAGAGTGAATCGGGTGACAGATGTTTCAACATGCTGTAGTGGATGGAATCTGGTCCTACAGCAGTGTTGCCTGAACGGTTCAAAGATGTGAGAAGCTCCAACATTGTGAAATTGGTGTTATCTTCAGGTGTAGAGGACCTGAAGGTCAGGGGAGTACTCTCCACACGCGACTTTAAAGATCGAAAGGAATCGATAATTGCTGTTGCAGGAAATAGAAGAAAATGTTGAAGCTAGCAGAATACCCTGATAGTCGCTTATAATTCTACCGTTATGTTTGAGCATGGAAATGGATTGTGATGTTGATGTCCCGTTGATCTTTCGAATCTTGTCCCAAACCACCTTGGAGCTAGTAGAGGACGTGATGGTAGAAACGTACAGTCTATGACAAAGGTTTTGACATCAGCGGGAAAGGTTCGGCTTCGTACAATACGCAAAAACTGATTGAGTCATTATTTCAGTTGTTGATCGTTGTAGGCTACAATTTGGGTTAAACCATTCCATCGGTTGATTAGCAACGGGGAGTGAAAGGAATATTGCATATTTAAGCGTTTACATGCAAAAAAAAAAACGATTTCGTTTACTATACTTTGCTTTTAACTTTTATTAATACATTAAATAACGTAAAAAATATTAATGAAATAAATTAGGATCGTAACTTTACTGGCAATAACTGAATTATTAAGTAATAAGATGCGTTGCATACCGAAGTGTCGTTTAATACCGTATTTAAAGGCATGAACTAGATTGTTGAAGTTGAGTGCGAATTATTTCAAAATGCCAACTACTACGTCTAAGAGTTCTAGGTTACTAATCATTCATCATAGGAACAACGGGATGCCTGTGAAAGACATTGCCTACTTATTTGTAATATATTCGCTAACAGTTTACAACATTCTACAGCAGCACGGAGAGAGGGAGAGATTCTTAATAATATCGACGATAAATGCATGTAATGATAAGTGCTGAAGGCAGCAAAGTTATCAAAACTAATAGGGTGCATCCCGCATGCATCCTTCATAATCTGGAATCTGTAAACATGTTAAAAGCACCTCTCCAAGCTTTCTATAACCATTACCTAGCATATAATAATGTTTTACAGCAATATATTTCAATATTAAGAATTCGAAGAATAGCAAATTATAAAAAAATTGTTTTTCAACTTCACTAAAACTCTAGGCTTTGCCCATTAAATAATATGTTATGTATTATACAGTTTCATATTTTTATTATATGCAAATCTGAAAATATTTAAAATAAACGACCTTTTGAGTGTTTAATGTGTATTTTTTATCTTACAGTTAAAAACAAATTTTATATGAAAAAATATCGAAATAAGATTTTTAAACTTAGAAATTTTCACTTCTAAATTCATAGAACAAAAAACCTAATAACTTCCTATATCCTAATAACTTCATCCTTCATCATTCTCGAGGCTAAACCACAGAGTACAGGCCCACTACCCTTTTTAATAAATAAATAAATAAATATAGATTCTTCAGCTGCCTCTATGATGCGCTCCGTGACAGTCCCAATTGCATCATCGACATCTGGGATCTGAAGCAAGTTTGGTAAAACGTTTTCAGTCTGCAGATTCATTCTTCCATCTTGTTGGACGGGATAGATAGTAACACCCTGGTCCCAAAGATGTTAAAAAGATGGGAAAGTGGTCACTCTCGTACAGGTCATCGCTGATGTGCCAATTCCACTTTGGGAGGAGATCGGGTGAGCAAATCGAGAGATCGATGGCAGTGAATGTCGGCTAGGAGCGTGAAAATAAGTGTGAACTCCAGTATTCAAAAGTGCGAGATGGTA
Source organism: Olivierus martensii (assembly GCA_000484575.1). NCBI lineage: Eukaryota > Metazoa > Arthropoda > Arachnida > Scorpiones > Buthidae > Olivierus > Olivierus martensii. The sequence goes on from AYEL01068161.1 coordinate 2,152, forward strand.
ATCTGATAGCAATTTTTCAACGGTCTTACCACGAAAATTAATATCATCACATCCCCATATGTTGTGGTGTCAGTTGAAATCGCCTAACAGAAAATACGGAGTGGGCAGCTGATCAATTAATGTTCTTAGGTCCGCTTCGTCTACTCTTTCGTCAGGAGGTAAGTAGATTGTACATAACGTGAAACAAAATCCAACCGAAAGACATACCGCAATCGCCTGAAGGTCTGATTGCACGTTAACTGCCAAAGATGGAATATGGTGGGCCACCAGAATTGCAACCCCACCACTGGCACGATCATGACTGGTACTATCTTTACGAAGGATGCTATAGTTTTTCAGTGAGAATGCGTCTCCAGGTTTAAGATGTGTTTCCTGGAGAGCAATACAAGCAGGATTGAATGAAGAGATTAGGGACCTAACGTCAGCAAGATTGTGGTAGAGACCACGACAATTCCATTGAATGATTGTATTTAACATCAATGGAATTTATGTAGGGGGGAGAATCGGTGTCCTCCCTTTTTTCTTCTTTGATAATTTTTCATTTGGTTGTGAGGCGGAATTCCCCACTTCCATCTCTTCGGAACTGTCGGCAGATACCTCTGAACACTCCTGGCTGGTGTCTCTTGCTATTGGCTTCTCGATGTTTAGTCGTTTTTTCCATTGTTGCTTGGGAATATTGCTTGGTGGTGCGAATTGTTGTGGACTAGTTGCTACTGACAGAATGGTACTTGTCGACGATGTTTTTGGTGTCTGTGAAAGATTAGATTTTTCTCATCCACTTTGCAAACGACTCGGCGGGTGGGTAGGAGATTTCAGTTTGGACACCGATGGAGATGGTGTTTTTACTCTTTACTCAGCTGCAAAAATCTTCGCCAGATGAAATGGGCGAAGACATTTCATCTGGCGAATGAAATGTGACGTGGTTAAGCGTAGCGAATTACAATACCCTCTTCAAAACAGAAGCAATAGAATGAGAATTAGCCTGACGTTCATGCGACATAGGAGCAAATGAGGGAGAGACTGCTTATAAACAATGCACTATACGTCAAACTAAAGAATCAAAAGCAAAGCATGTTTCGTTTGTGGAAAGCCTGGACGTATAGCTAAAGATTGTTGATAAAAGTAAAAATTGCAATGACATAAGTGAACCAATGGACCGAAATGGAAATGGTAGACAATATCGAAAAAAGAATAAGGTTAGGTTAGTTAGGTTAAGGCACCATATCCTCAGGGGATATTCGTTATTTAGCGGCGGCCATTTATAGTGCCCATCATAGGCTGGCCAACCGGATGGTTGAAGGATAGGGTTCAACGAGCTGGGCCTGGACCCCTCCTGAAAAACTGGAGGTATGGAACCTCCACCAGAGTGGTAAGCTACAACTATACACGCGGCCACTTGGCCGTCCAAAAAAGAATAAGATATGAAAATAATAACGAACCTCCACCAGAGTGGTAAGCCACAACTATACACGCGGCCACTTGGCCGTCCAAAAAAGAATAAGATATGAAAATAATAACCGCGAAAGATCCAACAGAACCAGAGAAGACCAAAAAGAATGCACTTATTTTTCATTCAACATTAGAGAAAGGAGGAAGAGGCACACGAAGAAAAAGAATATATCGACGCTATTTTATACAGCAGAACGACCAATCACATGACGAACCGAAAGGACATATTTACCAAATTTGAATATAGAAATAGTGTAGTAGTTAAAATGGCAGACCGAAACCCGCGTCAAGCAGCGGGAAAAGGAAAAGTCATCAACCGAAGAAGGGTACAATACTAAGAAATTAGAAAAGGAGAGTATTATATGTACCAGCGCTAGAGGATACGTTTCTATTAATGGGCTAATTAGAAAGAGAAGGATTTAAGTGGTCCTAGAAAATGGAACTTGTAAAACATACGATGGTAGAAGACTGATATTTGTTGCGTGCGAACGCATAGGTCTATATTGACTACAACTTAGTGTCAAGAAAAAGGAAAATAAAATGGAAGAGGACACATATGGAAATGTCAAGAAAAATGATCACCGCTATTGCATAAAAGAATGGGACATGTAAATTATCGAATCTTACAGCATATGGTCATAAACAAACTAGTCCGAGGCTGCGATTTTAATACCAAAATGGTAGATAACTGAGATCTGTATTCAAGCTAAGAAAACACGAAGTACTTTTCATGAAAACCAAAGTTCTTGAGAAAAGAAAGTACTAGACTTAATACACATGGCCTTAATTGGATTTATAAAGCCCACATCGTTTGGAGGAAATGAATACACATTGGTCATCGTAGACGATTATAGAAGGTTTAACGTAGACATTTTGTCAGTAAAACACACGAAACTGGACAGACTAATAAACATCATTAGACGAGCAGAAATAGAAACTGGAAGGAGGCTTAGGACAATACGTTCTGATAACGGCGGGGAATTCATAAAATAGTTACTTGAAAAACTATTTTAAAACAAAAGGAATAAGACATTAAACGACCATCACACATTCACCAGAACAAAACGGATTAGTTGAAAGAACAAATAGAAGCTTGATAGAGACTGAGAGAACAATGATTTTGGATGCCAGACTTTCAAAGAAATTCTACGCGGAATCAATGTCCATTGCAACCTTACAAGAAAAAGGAGAACTAACAAAATTACAGGAGGTAAAACACCCGAGGAGCTCTGAACTGGAAGGAAGCCATCTATTAAACATTTGAGAGTATTTGGATGTAAAAGTCTACGTGCATACATCATCGACAAATAAAGGAAAGATGGATGAGAAAGCAATTCCGATGAAACACATTGGATACTTTAAAGATAAAAGAGCATACAGATTGTTCGACCCAAAATGGAATGTGTTCAAAGCTTCTCATGAATACACTTTTCTTGAACACGAAAAAGGACAATCTTATTAAATGATTTCATGGATGAAAATATAGAAGAAAGGCAGGAAATTGATACAGAAGCACTTACTTTGAGGAAGCAATAGTTACGAAATATTCAGTTCAACGGAGTGCAGAAGAGATGATAACGATAATGACATAAAAGAAGACCAAATAACAATTAGAGAAAACGAAGACGAGGACGACAATCAAGGTGAAGAGAACAACAGAAATAATAGGGAAGAAGAGATCCAACCATGCTGATCAACGAGACATGGAAGACAAATCGAAAGGTTACAAATAGTTCCAACAGCGAAGAGCTATAGATGTGAGGATAAAATGTGGAAAGAGATAATACCATCAAGCTACGATGAAGCCGGTAAATGTAAAAACAGGGATAAGTAGTTGAAAGCGATAAAAGAACTGACATCACACGAGAAAATGGGTTCATGGACAATAGTAAAACGTGATCGAGAAATAAAAGTAATAAAATCGCGAAGATTCGATTTCGAATCAAAAATACTGAGAACCAAAGAATACCGAAATATAAAACCCGTTTAGTGGTCGTAGGATGTGACCAAAGCTGGGGATAGATTTCGATGAAACATACGCTCCCGTTCTTAGAAAAGAGTTGCTGAGAGCAATACTGGCAATTGCAAACCGTGACAACATGGAATTAGTACAACCAGACATAAAAGCAGCGTACTTGCACGGTGAAATAAAAGAAATATTTATGGAAATACTGGAAGGAATAAAAAAATGAAGAAAAATCAAAAAATGTGTGCAAACTTAACAAAGCTATATATGGATTCAGATAGTCAGGCAGAGAATGGAATCGAAAGTTGGATGATATTTTTAAGAAAACAAATTTACTATAAGATAAAAATATACAAATACAACAAATTTACTATAGATTAGAGACAAATCGATGCATTTATAAACTGGAAAGAAACGAAAAGAACAATTTTAGTAGATTATCTCCTACAAGCAACAGAGGATAAACAAACAGCAGACGAAATGATAAAAGATTTAAAATCAAAATTAAATGTAAAAATTTAATTTTGATTACAGTAAAAGAAATCGAGTGGATGAAAGGACTAATGAAGGAGCTAGGAGAGTGTTCGGATACTTAAAAGATTCTAATTTATACCGATAATAAAGCCGCACTGAAATTAGCCAAAAGGACATGCAACAATAAAGGAGTATGACATATAAAATTAAGATACATTTACATCAGAGAGGAGGTAGATAATCAAGAGATAGATCTAAAATATGAGATCAGAAAAACTTTTGAGTGATATTTTCACAAAAGGACTTGCAGCTAAAAAGCATCAAAAATTTATTGAACAGCTAGGATTAAGATTGTGAAGAAAAGTGATAGGTAGGATAAAAATGTGAGAGGGAGATTGTAGGGTTCACATTGTTCTCCTATCCTTCTATATTCTAACCTGAACTGCTATTGGGTAAAAACACACAAAATGCTTACTTAAATATTCGATTTTGTTTGTTATGTATAACAGTAAAATAATTGTTATGTTTTATGTATATATTATATCCCGACAAGAATAATGTAATAGCTAATTCAATTTATTTATGTAATGTGTTTTGGTGCGGATTACCAAGCCCTCTATTCAAATAAATCAGCTTTTTGCTTTGTCTTCCATGTATCTGGACTAATGTTTCTATACTCCTCACCACGTGTTCACCAATACACATCTATCATTGAATGGGCTAAGATAAAGCATGTCGGAGATACAGCTTCCGTAGTGATGAAATTGCAATTGCGCAAAAATCCAAATCCCTTGGTAAGAAGGCCCAATAGCTTTGATTTTATTAAAGTTTTTGTTTTTTCTTCCATGAGAGGTTTTGAACTGGCAGGTATAAAATGTCAATGTGGGCATGCCTGCCTATACCCACACAATGTCCCGGAGATTGCCTCCATCTGTCGAGTCGACCACGCTCTAGACAGGCACCGTTAGCAGCTTCTTACCCTCCGCCATTCATCTTTTCGGCACGGTAGCTCACACCTTTAAGATTGGGGGACCCTTTAGTCGCCTCTTACGACACGCGGGTCAGACGACGGGTGTATTCTTTCCCCCACCCGCAGGGGGCATGATTCTTTAATTCTTGATTCATTCACTTGAAAGCTTGTGATGACGAGATGGTTTCATCGAAAATTATGTCCAAGTAGTCAATTAATATTTATCCAATCAAGAAATGTAGATTTATAGTGGTATTTCTAGAATTAGTTATGAATTTATCAAATTATTATATTATATTCCTTAGAATGTGAATCAAAAATCCAAAAATCAATTAAAGTTTCATAGAAGTGATAATATTAATGTCGAGACAGGAGGAACCAGTGATTATAATGAGTTCCTTTTGTCTCCTCCTTTTGTCTTGTCTCTTCCGTTAATTACTTCCCACCTCTTATTATTTTAAACTGTTTAGAAGAGTTCCTTTTGTCTCCTCCTTTTCCTTTCCTTTTGTCTTGTCTCTTCCGTTAATTACTTCCCACCTCTTATTATTTTAAACTGTTTAGTATCAAATTAGAATAATAATAAAGGAAGTAACAAAGGATAACAACTTTAGATTTAACATTAACTTCATCGAAACTTTCTGGAATCTTTACCTCTATGAGATATAGACCTTGATCCACTTATGTTATGGCATTCAGTAGGCTTTCCCCCGCGTCCGTAAGGGTTTCTAACGATTTTTGGACGCCCTCTTTTCCCTTTCAATTCTGTAATTTCCTTGGTTTTTAAGATTCACATCTTTTTTTCTCGGTATATATCGGCTTCTTGACTTGTTGAGGTTTGAAGTGGTTGAAGAAAATGAGTTGTTGATCCTGGCGAACTTTCCTCTAGAACTCTTCCCAACTAATGTTATATCGAAAATTTCTGTTTCATACTTCCGCTTTCTTGAAGTATTTGATGACCTTCATTTCATCGAAACATACAGTTCGTTCCAAAAAGATTGTCACCTGCTTCACAGGGGCTGAGCTTTCGAAAGTTAATCGGTTATAGTGTGTCAGTTCGAATCTGCATAGTGGAAGCTAAAAATGGACGCGTCCGTTCTATTAAGAATAGGGGTGAGGTATACGAATGAGAGGGGTCGATTACAGCGCTCGAATATGGGACGATTAGTTCTGATAAAGAATAGGGGTGAGGTATAAGAATGAGATGGGTCGATTACAGTGCTCTGAATCGAAAAGCTCAAATCGCTGCTCATTATTTCAATCTAGGCAGACTTTCTAGTTATGAATAGATAAGCAAATAGATAACACGTTCTAATATCATTTTTTAAATTTTGAATATTGGTAATTATGAGTATTTACAAATTTATTTTTTTTTTAATTTTAATATAAATATACCGTATTTGTTGGCCGCCATATATTATATATATAAACTATATACTGTATAGAGTTTTTTTATATATTCCGGTTGAGGATAAGAATGAAATTTTATTTGCATAAACATGATTTTTTTGAAGCTTAAATTGAAAAAAAGATTTCATTCGAGAATTGCAGCGATGTTTTATGAATTATAATAACTAGTTTATTAGTAGTATATATATATATATATATTCAGAAAGACAATTATTTGAATAAATCTGAAGCAAATGCATATTTATATATTAGTTCAAAACAAACATTTAATTATATAATTAATAATGTATTTCATAAATGATTTTTTAAAATAAAATTTTGTAGAAACTGAGATTAGCATTTATATCATTAGTAGTATATATATATATTCAGAAAGACAATTATTTGAATAAATCTGAAGCAAATGCATATTTATATATTAGTTCAAAACAAACATTTAATTATATAATTAATAATGTATTTCATAAATGATTTTTTAAAATAAAATTTTGTAGAAACTGAGATTAGCATTTATATCTTTAGAAATCGAGTCCAATTGTTTTATATTATTTTGAGTGAAAACAATAAAAATACAAAGTGAAAGATTATTTATTTTAATAAAGATATAAGTAATAAAACATAATACGTAAATATGTAGCAATTGAAATCTGTTATACTTGGTATTTATACCAAACTTTCAGAAAGACATGGTAGAACATAAACTATAAATTTGACAATCGAACACAAATATAAACTCTTATTAGAAAAATCAGTAGAAAACCAAACAGACATAATACAAAATTCATTTTGACATTCACGTTCAATTTTTATATTTTCTTTTTTAAACCGACGATTAAGTTGTCATGGAAACGAAATAAATGTCGTTTGGTTTTTATCATTTGACGATTAAGTTGGTTCAATTTTTATATTTTCTTTTTTAAAACCGATGATTAAGTTGTCATGGAAACGGAATAAATATTGTTTGGTTTTTATCATTTGGTCAATTAACGGATATAAACACTTTATTAATGAGTATCATTTAGAACAGTTTTTAATTTTATTACAAACGCAGAAAGAAATATACATTTTCAAATAAAACAATAAAATGAAATACTTCCCGTAGTCGCCAATTATGTTATTGCCGATGCTTTGCTTGGTGCTTTAACAACTTATCGCTTAATTACTCGTTTAGTTACGACTATATAATGATGAATTTTGCCTAAATTAATAACAACATAGATTAATTCGTAAATAATAAATTGAAACTTCCCTAATAAATGCTCAAAATCAATTTCGTAAATTATTATTGAACACTGTTTTCTTCTGTCTGTTGCTCAGAAGAAAATGGAGTCGTCCAAAGCTCTGCAAACTCGAATTCACGCCTGAACCGATTAATCTCAATGGTTTGTAAATATTGTAAGGAAGCTGAACATCTTCTACTTAGGTGACTACCTTTTTGGAACGAATTGTACGTGCTTCGTTTCTATTACATGTTTCATTCCAGAAAACCATATCCTATAACCTCGCGAACTGTACGTGCTTCGTTTCTATTACATGTTTCATTCCAGAAAACCATATCCTATAACCTCGAATGTGAAAGTACGTATCCAACAAAGATACCTTTCTTGGTACAATCATCTAGCTCAGGGCTCGGCAAACTGGCCCGCTGCTTCCTTTTGTACGACCCGAGCGCTAAGAATGGATTTTACAATTTCAATTTTTTTTTTAATTTCAAAGTACCAGCTATAACGGCTGACAAAGTAGTTTAAACTATAGAGTTTTTCAAATAACGAAGTACTGATAGTTTCAGCCATCGTAGTCTTATAATTTACCATGCAAACTAAAAGTAGCCAAACACAAGATGGCTACCCTTCTATAACGGCTTTTAGCTGTATTCGTCGGGACATTTGCCATACGGAGCGAAAGAGAATAAATTGGCATTACTTACAGTATTAGACAATTCGAACTTAGCACAAATGAGCAGGCCTATTTAAACATAAATACTTTATTCGGACATTTGCCACACGGAGCGAAAGAGAACAAATTGGCATTACTTACAATATTAGACAATTCGAACTTAGCACAAATGAGCAGGCCTATTTAAACATAAATACTTTATTCACGAGAAACGTTTTCGGCTTAACGCAAACTTTACTGTTCTCTCCTAACGCAAACTTCCATGCTTGGGGTAGGAATACTACCCCAAGCATGGAAGTTTCCCCACACTCTGACGTAGCACTGTTTACAGATGTCTAATTAAATAAATAACAATAGGATCAGACATTTTTGATTAACATATTTATTATAATTACAATCTTAATGATTAGTTTTCGTTAGGAGAGAACAGTTAAAAGCATGCCTAAAAAGAACTTTTCATTATTATTTAATAAAATTTCTAATAGCAATCTTATTAAAAAAATATTAAAAAACGTTTATTTTTATCTATATCAAATTTTAATTAATTTGTATATATTGCTAACGTATATGTTTACGTATGCATATTAGAATGTGTTTAGAATTTTGAAATTTAAAATATGTTAGAATTTTTGTATTGTATTCTAAGTTCTATATTCCAAAACAAAAATTGTATTTGTTGAGTTGAAAAGGGCTGAGTTAAGCCGAAAACGTTCCTCGTGAATAAAGTATTTATGTTTAAATAGGCCTGCTCATTTGTGCTAAGTTCGAATTGTCTAATACACGTATAAGCCTAGAAGAGCAGTTAAGTTAGTTTATATTACTTACAGTATTTACAAAATCCATAATCTTGTCCTGAGTCCATAATCATGTCAGCGTAGTATTAACTAAACCATACGGATACATAAGTCATGAAACCTATAAAAAACCATCTACCGTCAAGAAAAAAGGCGCGAAAAATGACGTCAGCAAGTGGCGTATCGAGTAAAATGAGGACCCCAAGCGGTAAAAATTTCGGGGCCCTCAAACTCAAGTTAGAAAAAAGTTTTCTTAGAACTTTAATTATTAACAAAAAAGAAAAGTAATCAAAAATTTCATATCATAACATATTAAATAAATTTATTAAAAAAATATTTTTTACACGAATTTCTGTTTCGCTGAAATAATCTTGCAAATCGTCAATTCGGTTTAAAATTTCCCAGCCATATTATTTAATCTTTTTTCTCCCACAATATTCCTTAAATAATTTATACACACTTTAAAACAGATAATATTTCGACATTCGGAAATGTGCCGACATTTCTTTGGCGGTTCAATAGATGTCCTGGTTTTCTTTTAGAAATATTAAAAATGGTCAAATTTGTCTTCAAAAGTACAAACATCAATGTTATTATTATGATATTTGGAGAACAAAATATAATTATTTGATATCTACAAAAAATGTAATTTTCCTCGAGCTCTAATAAAAAGACATTTTAAGACCTCGGGGCCCTACGCGGCCGCTTAGTCCATTTACCGCTTAATTCGCCATTGCAGGCAAAACAAAATAAAAACCGTTAAGCCTTTTTAATTACACACCAAAAATTTATATTATTATTAATAGCACTCTCAAATTTGCATCTAATGCTAACTTGGGAGTGCTATTTTGGACGACATTTTAATTATTCAAAGACTGTAATCTCTGTTAAAAATGGTGGTTGTTATTTTCGAAAATTTTTATTTACAAGTTAGAAGTTATGCTCTTGAATATAGACCAGGCCTTCATTTTATGTATTGAAGATCCACTACAACTTGATATGGAATCTATTGATTTTTTATTGTTCTTTTTAATGATAATTTCGGCTCTTTACTTTAATCATTATCAATAATATAAAAAATATGTATAATTCAGACTAAAATGATAAATAAAAATTTTTTTTAAATTGAAGGAAATGACATTGGAAGGAATTTATATGGTGTATTGAATGCAAAAACGACATTTGAACATGCATATATACTTCTGTCAGATAAAATTCATCCAAAAAATGCAGGAGCAAAAAAAATGCATGGCAAAAGGTGAATATTTTCATAATTTTTTTTTATAATGATTGTTGCCTTAGTAAAGATTTTACTTAACACTTATATCAGAAGAAACATGGAAATATTTATTTGACAAATACAGTATAAACAGTGTTCAAACTGCTAGCAAGCATTTAATTTTATAACAGTTTTTCAGAAACTATCAAAATAATTAATGAAAAAGCATTGATAAAAATTACTCACACAACCATTAAAAAAATAAAAATGGCTTCTAATTAGTTCTTGTTAAACTTAACTTTTATTTCTTGTAGGCATAATGATATGATGGTTTTGATCATAGAAACCCATTTTATAATCTTAATATATGAAAATCAGTTACAAGAAACTGATTAAAAAATTAGATAAAAGTCTGATATATGTCTTTACATACATGCATTTATGAACTAAAATCAGCAATAAATAAAATTATTTATCACAAAAGAAAAGTTCTATAGTTTTTTTTAGATGTATCACTTTTTCATTATTGAAATAAAAAGAATAGCAATAAAAAATTCTAAAATGCACAAAAAAAAACTGCAAAATGGAATGATTTTTGCAGAAATACATATATACTGTAGTTGAGTCTCTGTAGTCCGATACTTCCAGTAATCCGACATTCTGCGAACAGTCACGTCACCTACGTGAAATTTTCATGTCAACTTTTCTGTACGCGAGAGAGAGAAAAACTGACGTAAACAAATTGTCAATCGCTATTCGTTTGTTGTGCAGGCATAAATAATTATAAATTACCCCCAGTCGGGATAATTTTTAAGTTCACTATAATGTTTACTGTAAAATAGTGTTTTTACTATATCAGTATTTGTTATTTATCTTTACATAGAAATCGGAAAAAGTGAACACAAGACATTGACTGTGGTAGAAAAGAGAGATAATTAAGAAACTTGACTTGGGAGAAAAGTTGTGATTTGGTTTGGTTTTATGGCATTGGACGAGCCACCATTTATGACAAAAAAAAAATCGAGATAAAATTGAGTGGGTTGATGAAAGATTTGAAGAGTAAGAGCAGCGACAGGAAAGTCTTAATAAACTGAGCGTGTTTTGTTTGTGTAATTCCATTTTTTTCATTGAACATCCAATAATCCGACAAGCTCCCGGTTCCATGTTTCGGATTAGAGAGATTCTACTGTACCTAAAACAGTAATTGCATTCAATTTAGCGAACCTGATGAACAAGAATTGAACTGAAAACTTTCTTGAATTAAATCTGATTTTTCTATTGATATTTAATTAAATTAAATAAATTATTTTTTAATTACTGAAATTTCCATTATTTAAAACAAATGAATTTGATGAAAATGAAATTTATAGTGTTATTTATATGATAAAACTCTCTTTTAAAGTGACTTCATTGACTTATGTTACAGTAAAAGTGATTAATTGGTAATTATGCATAATCGCCGATTATTATGTTTAATCACCAATCATCTTGGCAAGTTTGATAAATTTCATTAAATTTCTCACTTTTACTGGTGATTTTACATAATTCCCAAATGAAGTTGGTCAATTTGATAAATATGTCAGAATTTTTCACTTTTACCGGCGATGATATATATTTCCCAAATAAATTTGGTAAGTTTGATAAATATGGCCGAATATATTACTTTTAAAACGATTTTTGCTTAATTTCCAAAATATAGTTCATAAATTTGATAAAATATCCTGAAATTTCTCACCTCTTATTGTTTTAATTAATAATTTAATTATAGAGGTCTGTTGTTTCATTTTTACAACAGTCTTTTAGGCACTCATTCATCTTTAACTTGGATTATCTCTAGTCGTTTGAGTGCGTTTTCATCGTCATCTTCCATACTCTACTGACGTCCTTTTCAAAGATGTTTTTCCAGAGTCTTCTTGAGATACGTCTGGATATACTCTTCTACGTTGTTTGGACAAATTGATAGCTCGGATATCATTTTTGCGGTATGTTGTTGTAATACCATCCGGTCATCGAGTTCATATGCCATTAATTCATATTTCCTCATTTTTTTCGTTTTCAGTTGCTATTAACAAATTTTGATTTATGGTTTCGATTTCAATAAGACATATAATCTTTCTTTTTCTGTCATATACACAAAGATATAGAGCATATCGTGTTCAAGTTTTATAGTTTTATCCGGATGTCAACTCTAATTTCCACATCTGCATTTACGATTATTTCTTGAACCGAATTTGATCTTTTCTTTCACAGCTTAAAGCCGAACTTATTACACAAATGAAGACGAATGTACAGTATGTAATATCACTGCTAAAATCGAGATCTTGCAAGTGAGTCAGATATTAGTCTTTTTTCAATGAATTATCAATGGAAAAATATAATAAATATGTAATATCACTGCTAAAATTGAGATCTTACAAGTGAGTCAGATATTAGTCTTTTTTCAATGAATTATCAATGGAAAAATATAATAAATGATAGAGAGAATGCCATGCTAGTGCTGCTAGCGGATAGGCGTTAAAAACTGACAGTTGCTGGGAACAGAAATATGATGTCCAAAATTGGATGTAAACTAATCATCCCATATTTTTGATAATAGAATTGAGAAGAAAATATTTTTTTAAGAATAAATATGGTTGATACTGCCATTATTATAAGACTCGCTAATAGCACAAAAAAATGCAGTGCAATCATTTAATGCATTTTAATCATATTTGTACAATGTTTGATATTTAAGTACCTACAGAAATATTAAATTTGTTCTTCAAAAAATTTCTTATCAGATATTAAATTTCTCTGGATACTCAAAAATATCGATATTCAGAAAATGTCAAAATAAATATATTGAGTACAAAAATATGAATATTTGTAAAGGATCAATTTATCAATTATATCTCTAGATATATTAAAACATATAATACATTTATAACAACATACAGTATATTTCATAAAATAAGAGATAAGTATTTAAATAACAAATTATTTAATAAATAGTAATTCATGATTTGTGATATTATTTCTCTCATATGATTAATTTTAACTACTGTTTAGAATATGATGTGAAAATTAATGAAATGGAACAACATATTGAAACAATGAATGAATGAAACAACATAAAACAACAAATTATCAAAATGCAAAAAATATGATAATGAAACAACATATTGTCAAAGTATAGAAAATACATGATCTAAATAAGAATTCTCAATAAATCAACAGATGGATAAATCAATTATTTAAATATTAGTATAAAAATTTTTAAAACAATACATTCTATCTATGGAAGTAAAATCTAACATTCATTGAAAAATATTAAAGCATTATTTTGCTCGAAGGTTAGTTTTAATAATTGTGAATTTCTTCAGAAAATTATAAAATTGAATATTTTCCACAGTGAAATGAAAATTTTATGGCAAAACAAATTCTACTGCAAGTTGCAAAATTCCATTTTGTAAAATTGTGAGCCTTAAATATAAGCCTATATAAGATAGGCAATTCCTATTATTGCTACCAATAATTATTGTTATTTTGATGAAAAATATTAACTTTATTATTTTTCGGTATTCTTGGTAATATAATTTGTATCAAAGAAGAAATAATTTATGTACAGAAAATAGATACACGAAACATTATAATTTTCCGATTTGGAAACAGAAGATGAATTAGAATGGTTAAAATCACCACCATTACCTTGATTTACTATCCCATTACATAAGACTTAAGATCTTGTCTTTATTTTATAAGAAATGAATATATTTGGAGGTGTAGAGATACCGAGAAATGAAAGTTATTTTAATCGAGGACAAGATGCTACTTATTTAAATAGATCATTTCAATTTTAATTCAAAATTGTATGTATATACAGTATGTATAAATGATGACATTTATCAAATTACAAAAAATATACATTCATAATTTGTATATATACCAAAAATTATTTGCATCATCTAACATTTACTATGAATAAAAAATTTTTTTTAATGATTTAATATCCCATTACATAAAACTTATGATCTTGTTTTTATTTTATAGGAAATGAATATATTTGGAGGTTCAAAGAGACCAAGAAGTGAAAGTTATTTTAATCGAGGACAAGATGCTACTTATTTAAATAGATCATTTCAATTTTAATTCAAAATTGTATGTATATACAGTATGTATAAGTGACAACATTTTTCAAATTACATAATTTGTATATTTACAAAAAATCATTTGCATCATCTAACATTTATTACGAATAAAAAATTTTTTTTTAATCAGTCTTTGTCGAGTTTTAAATAATAATTTCTTTTTGATGATGGCCGTCATGATATATTCTGTGGATGAGACTGTTTCGGTAGACTGTTTCGTCTGGTGAGTGTCTGGATAATTTGTCGACCTCTCTCTTTTCAATACAGCAAAAGGCTTTTGAAGATCTACCACTTTGCCATACAGAATATGATGTCCAATAATAAGTATAGGAATACCCTAGAAGAATATTTTTTAAAATATATTAAATGCAAAATAGAGAGAATAGAATAAAATCCTATAAAACAATGGTTCTTCAACTGTGGTCCAGTGCTCCACAAAGGTTCAGAAAAATACTAATTTGATAAGAACATTTACTCTTTAATGTTAATTTTTAAACTTTTGAGTTAATCCTTGGAGGTCTGCAAGAGTGAGTGATCTCTGAACGGGGTCCGTGGTCTAGGAAAGTTAAAGAACTACTGCTATAAAAGAACAATCTGCTAGATAATAAGTGCAAATAAGGGAAATACTCTGAGGTAAGTATAGACCTTGAGCCTTTATTATAGCTTTTCCCATTCATTCCTGTATAAGGTATCCTCGAGTTATGATGGAGTTTCATTCCAATATCTCCATCAAGGACTTTTTTAATTCTTGATTTGTTTAATTTCTGTTTTAATATTTTCATAAATTAAGGTTCTATTTAACTTAAAATGATTAAACAACACTTTCCTGCCTTCTTTCTTATACATTCTTTTTAATTAACTGCTTTTTCATACTATAAAAACTATAATGTAAATGAAAGCCCTTCAAAATATTATAAATAATAGCACTATACGCAGTTATACATATTAGAAGTTTAAAAACATTAAAACTAATACACTGCCTAAATGGTTCATAAATAAGCAAAAATATCAGCACTATGGCAGGATACACTCACTTTCCTGCCTTCTTTCTTATACATTCTTTTTAATTAACTGCTTTTTCATACTATAAAAACTATAATGTAAATGAAAGCCCTTCAAGCATTTGCTAGATAATAAGTGAAATATTTCCTTTGAGGTAAGCATAGACCTTGAGCTTTTATTATAGCTTTTTTGTCTGGATAATTTGTCGTCCTCTTTTTTCAGTACAGCAAAAGACTAAGATCAACCACTTGATCTTCACTTGCATTTAATATTTAATATATTAAATGCAATAGAGAAGATTGTTCTTTTATAAGATTTTATTTGCTAGATAATAAGTGCAAATAAGTGAAATATTTCCTTTGAGGTAAGCATAGACCTTGAGCTTTTATTATAGCTTTTTCTATCCATTCCTATATATCAGGGCTTCTCAAACTAAAATTCAAACACTTATATTACAATATTACATATAAACTGAAATACATGTTAAATATTGGGTGTTTGTACACTCAATATTTAACTTATGACAACATATGTATTTTCAGTGTAGTTGGCTGATTGTGTTCATCTTAATAAGTGTGTAAATGATTTATGTACTTATATGTTTTATTTCATATTTAATATCGGGTCGTGAATGGAAAAAGTTTGAGAAGCGCTGCTATATATCATCATTTGCAGCATAATTTCAATAAAGCCTAATACCACAAAGGCTCAACATTTTCAGAACTTGTTTTTGTACTGTTTCCTAAATTAACAAAAAATGTTAATGGACAAATATTTTCAATATTTTAGTATTAACCAAAGCATAGTAAGATAAGAACTATTTGCTTTTTTTTAACATTTCAATTTTTTTTATGTCCCAGTGTGTCACTTATTACACTCATTTATTAACCAAAATGCCATTAAAATACATATATTGTCATAAGTTAAATATTCAGTGTAGTTGGCTGATTGTGTTCATCTTAATAAGTGTGTAAATGTGTTATAAATTTTCAGTGTAGTTGGTTGATTGTGTTCATCTTAATAAGTGTGTAAATATACTTGTACGTTTTATTTCATATTTAATACCTGGGGTCGCGAAAGTAATTGGCTGATTGTGTTCATCTTAATAAGTGTATAAATGATGTAGTGATTGGTTGATTGTGTTCATCTTAATAAGTGTGTAAATGACTTATATACTTTTGCTGATTGTGTTCATCTTAATAAGTGTGTAAATGATTTATGTACTTGTTTATGAATTTTCAGTGTAGTTGTTTGATTGTGTTCATCTTAATAAGTGTGTAAATGATTTATGTACTTGTATGGTTGTGTTCATCTTAATAAGTGTGTAAATGACTTATATACTTGTACGTTATTGTTCATCTTAATAAGTGTGTAAATGATTTATGTACTTGTATGTTTTTTGATTGTGTTCATTTTAATTAAGTGTGTAAATGATTTATATACCTGTATGTTTTATTTCATATTTAATCTGGGGTCGTGAATGGAAAAAGTTTGAGAAGCGCTGCTATATATCATCATTTGCAGCATAATTTCAATAAAGCCTAATACCACAAAGGCTCAACATTTTCAGAACTTGTTTTTGTACTGTTTCCTAAATTAACAAAAAATGTTAATATTGAAAATATTTGTCCATTAACCAAAGCATAGTAAGATAAGAACTATTTGCTTTTTTTTATGTCCCAGTGTGTCACTTATTACACTCATTTATTAACCAAAATGCCATTAAGCTAGGTTGACATGATCAGAGCATACTCGGACCATGTTCACTTGGACGATGTGCATGCACCCACTCTGACCTTTTCATACGTGCTGAGTAAACTTGGACGGAAACAAAAATACTCTGACCAAGTGCCGATTGGAAGTTTAAGATGCCGGAAAGCAGTAAACAACGATCATATAGGTAGAGCGAAGCTCTCATGTTTATACATGAGAGCTTCAAATGATGAAATTTTAGAATTAATGCATCTTAAAAGTTCATGAAACTGAATATTAGTAAATTGTAGGCAGTTTTGAATGTATTTTTACCTTCATTTTCCACCTCATGCAAAAAATTAGAAGAGGAAGTTATGAAGTGGACGGAAGACGTTTTTTGTGGCGAAAACGAAAACCCATTCTCGGAAGACCATTTATTGATCCGATTTAAAGCAGTCTGCAACTGTCTCTCAATAAGCCTCATATTGGTGGATTGGCAGGAGATCTGGAAATCGTCAACATACAAGGAGCATTTCACAGATGGAGGTAAGCATGTTGCAATAGCGTTGATTTTTAGAACAATGTGACACTTAAAATAGAGCCTTGAGGTACACCTTCCTCCTGTATATGGGGAGTAGATAAAACAGAAGCGATGCGGATGGAAGGAACGTCGATGTAAAAACTTCTTGATGAATATCGGTAGGTTCCCACGCAAACCACATTGGTGAAGGTCGCGGAGAATGGAAAGCCCTTCATGCGGTTTATTCCAAACAAGTGTGTAGCCTGAAGAGGGTACAATAGTACTGAAAATGTTAGCGAGTGAATAAAAGTATAATTTTTGAGAATTTTTCACAACTGGATGATATTCAGAATTGAATACATTACATTTATATTCTTTGAATACATTTCAAATTCAAGTTAAAAATTTAACTAACAATAGTGCATAAATGCTAAAATATATTGAAGTGGCTTTAAATAATCTTAATTACAGAATTATACGAAAAATATTCTAGATATACACAATTATAAATTAGAATTTTACAAAATAAATAATTTTATGCTCGTTTTTTCTTCCAACTGTTTCATTATCGCTAACTTATTTACATTACTTCACGATATCAGTCTTTCATAGCATACTTCCAGGCTACAGATGGTTCCCAATTCGTTCGGTCATTTATTAATTTTTCTTTTTCTGCTCTTTTTAATATTTCAAGCGTTTCCGTAATTATCGGTTTTGTATGATTCAGCACATTCTTAATTCATTTTACCTCATTGCAATTCACCGCTATATCATTTTGGTATGCTTTTATCACTAGCGCTGTTGTCAATTTCGTTTGTTGGATATCTCTCTTATGCTTGGCGATTCTCTTTCCAATTGTTCTAGAGGTTACCCCTATATAAGATTTCTCATATCTTTTTCTAATATGTATAACTGCGTATAGTGCTGTTATTTATAATATTTTGAAAGATAAGTTGAAAGCAGTTTTAACGTGTATTGAAAGAATGAAAGCCCTTCATGCGGTTTATTCCAAACAAGTGTGTAGCCTGAAGAGGGTACAATAGTACTGAAAATGTTAGCGAGTGAATAAAAGTATAATTTTTGAGAATTTTTCACAACTGGATGAAATGCTTTCATTTACATTATAGCTTCTTTCTTATGCTGGAATTTTCATCAGAGTATTATTTCTCTTACTGGACATGACAGAATTATGATGAAATACAATCATAAAGATTACTTACAATTACTTGCCAACTTACTTACATACAATTACTTGCCAACTAATGATGATGATGCGATGCATATACAAAAGCAATGTCTTCTTCTTCTTCTTTCCCAAGCCTTGATTGTCCCATTCAAATGAGGTCGGCATTTTTTATTCTAACTCTCCATGTATCTCTGCCCAAGGCATCCTCTTCCCTCAATCCCTTCTCTCTCAAGTCCTCCCTCACCCTCTCTGTCCATCTAATTTTAGATCTATCTCTCCTTTTCTTCCCACCAATAGTCATTTCCTCAACCTTTCTACCCACATATTCCTTCTTCTTATATGCCCAAACCACCTTAATCTTCCTTCCTGGATCTTCCTACTAACCAGGCCTACTCTAACTGTACCTCTGATGTAATCATTCCTTATTTTATCTATTCTTGTTATACCACACATGAATCTCAACATCCTCATTTCAGCTACATCCAATTTCCTTTCCTGGACTTAGTAACTGCCCAAGTCTCTGATCCATACGTCACGGCTGGTCTAACTACCATTTTGTACAGTTTACCCTTCATCTTGCAACTAACTTTCTTATCACATAACACTCCACTTAACCTTCTCCAGTTAAACCCATCCACACTGTATCCTATGCTTAATCTCCACTTCCAGTCTTCCATCCTCAACTATATTTGATCCCAGATATTTAAATTTCCTAACACTGTTCAATTTTTCAATTCCTAATGTTATACTACCTTGTTCTTCTCCAATTTGCATGAATTCAGTCTTTATCCTACTTATCTTCATACCCCTTTCTTCCAGTGCCTTTCTCCATTTTTTCAAAACCACTTCCTGCAAGTGTCAAAGTTGAAATTAGAGAATTTTTATTAATTTCTGACTGTCATAAGTGCTAATTGTCACAACTCAAGTTGTCATAAGTCGAGGACTATCTGTATCATTATTGAAATTGGTATTAGGCTTTTGCAGCTTAATTTTAATAAAGGCTCAAGATTTTCAGAAGTGTTTTTTGCATGTTTCCTAAATTAGCAAAAGATGTTCAATCTTAAAGGAAATATTACTAAAATATTGATTAACCCAAGCATGATAAAGTAAGTACTACTAACTTTTTAACATTTCAATTTTTTCTGTGTCAGTGTGTCATTTATTAACCAAAATGCCATTAATGATTGACACCAAATGTTGTTCAATTTTGCTGCCTTACATTAATATTATAGAGGTTCTATATTATCCTAGTGAATTGTTGTTCAACCCTATCAATTTTTTTTATTTTTGTAATTTTAATAATAACTTCATTTTTTGTTTTATTTACAATTAACAACTATACAATCAAACTCTTATTACAAAATAATAAAAAAATCAACACAGAGTGAACAATTCATTTTTAAATTTTATAATAAAAGCCATTATATTCAAAAAACAATTCACACATCATCATATTAATGTATTCAAATCCAGTTTATTTATTATTAGAATTTTTGATTATTCAAGGCATCTTAGGTCCACATTACCTCATATAATAGGGACATTATTGAATTTATTCTTTATTCTTCAGTTACAAACAGCAATACACAAATTTATGTATATTTTTAATTAATTTTTAATATATTTGTTATATAGGAATCATCTGTGCTTTAAAAAATTGGAGGCAAGTGATGATTATATAACAAATATTTGAAAGATTAATTAAAACTATGCCTTAGTTGACAGACAGCTGGCTCAAATTTTAATGACTATAACAGTATAGTTTAACTAGTAAGGAGCATTTTGGATTTAGTTATGTCAGTTTCTGAAATTTTTTTGTATACAAAGAGTACTTTAACTATAATTTTACCCTAAAAAAATCATCATGTGATGTCATAGTCTTTAAACCAATAACAAAAGCAAAATGGAAATATTGATTACTACTTCCTTTTTTAACAGAAAATCCAAAAAAAAAAAAAAAAAAAGGCTGAAAAAAAAAAAAAAAAAAAAAAAAAAAAAAAAAAAAAAAAAAAAAAAAAAAAGGCTGGTCAGTTAGTACTATAACAGAATTAGTAGGTATTAATTACCTATTGAAATGAGGAAAATTTGTGAAATTCAGAATCATTATGGAAACTGTTTAAAAAAAATTTTTACTTTTGAATAATCAGTCTTCACTTTTCTCTCTCTCCATCATGTGATAATTTCACATATTAATTAACCATTCTATTCTAGTCAGACTATTTTTTAATTGATTTTAACATAATTAAAATAAATTTGTTAATCAATTTGAGTAATGTTCATTTTAATTTAATCTAGTGACTTCAGAAACACAATAGAGACTGCAGAAGTATTTGAAAAAATTGTTCAAATACTTCACGTATGTTAATGTATAGCACTGAAGATGGCAATTAGCCAAAAGTATTTCACAAAATAAAGAAAAATATATCTACTGAGTTTACTGCTAAAAAGTGCTTGTTTTAAAATTGTTATTTAATGAACTTAAGCAGTTTGGTTTTCTAAATTATGATAAGATACATCTAAAATCATTTAAAATTATCTGATTACCTATAATAATTTTGAAAGAAGCACATTAAAACATGATTCTGAGCTCAAACTTTAAGGTCCTATAACTTGAGAACAAGTATCAGCCCCACAAGAGAACATCATTGACTCAGGAACCTTTAATTAGAGTAAGATAAAAAGGAGAGCAGTCAAATTTCCATTGACATTTTTATTCTTGTCATGGCAAATACTAGCATAATCTTAATTTTAATATCTGTTCTATAAAATTGTGTTCTTTATAAATAACCGAAATTTACAAAATTTGTTTTTGATATGATACAATGACATAGAATTTCCTTTAATTATACAAAATAGCATTATTAAGTATTGTCATATAAGCATTTTTGATAGTGTTGTCAATAGCTGATGGAATACTATGTAATAGCATTGATGGAATACTATAGTAATAAGTTACAGTTAAATAATACTATTTATTTTTTGACAAAGATATTATATTTTCGGACAATTCTCAAAACAAGGTAAAAAAAATCTATTAACAAGGTAAACAATCTATTAAAGTTTTGATAGGTATCTTTCTCATCAGTACAACAAGAATAAAAATCCCTACAGAAATTTGATCCCTCCTTTCTTTTTACACCCCAATTAAGAATTCAAGAGTTCAATGGTGAAGGCTGGTACTTTCATTTTATCTGCTCTGATAAATAAGTTAGCTAGTACTGTATACATCACGTATTGATATATAACAACAAAATCAAAGTAAATAATTTATGCAGTATGAAAATTTCTTGAATTCTTTTCAACATTACTGCAACAAACTTATTACCCTTTACCTTAATAACTTAATAATCAGACATAAATTTTCATTATAATTTTACCTTTTTGGTATAATGAAGATCACCCACAAACTGATTTTTAAGATTTTGTTCAGTTGTCGATTCTAGATCACCTTGAAGTTCTAAAATAAACCATTCTTCAACACTTTGTGATTCTAATCTGAAAAAAATAAATCAAAAATTACATGTTCACCAAAAATATTTTTTACTAATAATTAAAAAGATTATATTGGTACCATTATATTTAAATAAACATACTTTCTAATCACTAACTGTACCATATCTTTCTACTTTCTCTATTAAATATCTTATTGAAAACAAATATTCAACTATACCGCGCGAAAAACTCTATACCGTAGTGACATCTACACGTCGAAAATTTTAAAATTCACTTATATTCCGTAAACTGGAAAATACTTTCTAAAAATTAAATTTAATAAAATAATTATATAAATTCTTTCAGAAATGAAAATATTAGAACGCCTCAATAAATAAATAAATTTAAGTACTATGATAAATGTCTGTAGATCATATAATTGATGATGATAACAATTAAGAAGCTTTGCTACCCAATAATCTTAGAAAATCATTAAGAATTAAATATTGATTTGAAAACGCTAGTAATTCACAAATATTTTTTATTTATATATTTTTTAAATAATGAGATATAAATACGAGTACTGAGATCATCGATAACTGAGATACAGTCTTGAATACAGAAGTACATTAATTATTAAACCTCCATTTGCCTGTATATTTTATACAGCATTAACATATAGTATGTTATACTCTTGATTTTATTACACAGTCGCTCAGTATTTAAGATTATCTAATTTTATTACCTCATTTGTTACTTATGTTGTTATAAAAATTCCTTAAAATTGAATAAATTAATAATAAGCACTGTTTTGCTTTAATCAAATTATCTGAAAAATTCAAAAATTTCCGCTGCATAGGCTGTTTTGACGTAATTTTTCTGCAATATGTATTTGCGTTGTAACCAAATCCATGATTGTAACCAAGTATAACCTACAATTAATTTAGATTGGCAACAGTGAGTGTAACAGGGGATATTTTAGTTGCCAAATCATCGTTTTACCCAAGGCTGCACTATATTTACTTCTTGTATATTCGGCACTAAAAAATTTTTAAAATTTTTAAGTGCCGAAATTTTTGGTAAAAATTTTTAAAATTTTACCAAATAACCGGGACAAAATGACAAACTGGCCGGGATGCTGGGACCACATCATCAAACCAGGACAATCCCGGTCAAAACGAAACATCTGGTAAGCCTATTTAGAGTGCTTGTGAATTACTGATCATTTATTTTAATTATGTACCAGAAATGCCTAGGTAGAACTGGATTTTTTCTTTGTACAAGTAGGTGATAGGTGGTCTTAAACCCTCTACTTATTACCACTTATACTTGTGACAGTGATATCACTGATTAATGCAATTACATATGTGATCCAATGGTTCGATATACTATGGATTGTGTACTATTTTTATTAGGACACTGTACATTATCTTAATAAATATAACAAACACAAAACTACAAGAAAAACACACACCGCAAAATGATGATTTCTGTATATCATACTACTGAGTCCAGGGCTTAAATCCTGGTATTGCATTGACCAATTGTGGAATTTTTTTCGCTGGCATTGCTGTCATAACTACAAGTGGTCATAAGTTGAGGATTACCTGTATTTGTATATAGTAGAGTATTATTTATCTGAACTAATTTGAATCAAAATGGTTAATCAAATAGTTCTAATCAAATATATATGAGAATATCTAATTTATACAAAAAAAATGTAATTAGACATATAATTAAATTATTGTATATGATGTTACTACTGTATTTTAAAGTATGAAGTAAAAAAAAGGAATTAATTTAGGAAATGATTTGTAAATAATAACCAAAACAACCACACAGTAACTGAAGCCAACATTGATTTGAAATTCCTGTAATGACAAATTAAGACTATTTCTTTGGCAGCAATAGTTCAGATAATTGGGACTCTACTGTATATAGATAATTATTTCATAGATATCTTGTATTTATTCTTTTTCAATATTAAACATTAATTATATTTTGACAATTCTTATTTTTGGAAAAATTCCAATATATTTCTAATTTAAAAACTATTATGTATTATTTTATTTAAATGTGTATGCACGCATTTGCGTTTACTTTACAACTCTAAATAAAATTGTAGAAATAAGCTATATAATCAGTTTTTAACTTTTCAAAGAAGAAGAAAATCAGAATTATAATTTATCTTGTACAAAAAAGATTTATAAAAGTTTAATAGAATAAAATCATTGTGCAAATTCTGATTAAAATCAATAGTTTAAAATCTTCAATTTGAACTATTTTTCTTGTGTTTGAATATTTCTCAGCCATCAGGTTATTTGATTTCTGAAATATAAATAAAGTATTTTTTCCTTTTTGATTAATAAAATTTTATAATTTAAGTGAAATAATAAAATAAAAATATGAAAGTTAAAAATTTTTCCAGTTCAAGAATTCTCTATTGGGATGATATATCAAAAATTAATAATTATTGTAAAAATTTAATTTTGACTTATAATTAAATTATGTTAAATTATAAATTCTGAAAATAAATAAATATATATATTGACCTGAATATAAACTACATTTTATGAAATTTTAATTTTAAAAAAATCAGATTTCATACGATATATTACAATATATTAAAAAAATGCATGACCACAATTGTTCTTGTTAATTGTTAGACTTTAGTAAATAATGTTTTATATATATATATACCACTCTGCTGGACTTGAGTTTCAAAAATTCATGATCACAAACTGATATAGTGGTGCCTCGCAATTCAATGGTCTCGCAATTCGACATTTGAGTTTTGTGGGTTGACGTATACACCTGCATGAAATTGTATGATGTCATTTGCTATTTGTTAATTCTTTTTGGGCTACTTCGGGGAATATATAATAATAACATAACTGTTTTTGAACTGGATCATTTGCCATCCGATTCTGCAATCCTGGGTTACAGAATCGGAGGTTTTTGGATGGAGTCGGAGCCGGATTTTTAAACTGCTCGGAGTCAGAAGTCAGACCTTACAAATTTTAGGGAGTTGGAGTCGGATTTTTTTAAAAGGTGGAGTCAGAGTCGGATCATTTGCCATCTGACTCTGCAACCCTGATGCCTATTATATGGTCAGTTAAGCCCAGTAATAATGACTTGTTACACTATAGTCATTTTCTTATTAGAGAAATGGGAACATTTGAATATATAATGGAAAAGTATTTGAAGTGTGGGAATACACTAGTAACAGTTTTCATCTTTGATAATTTTAAATCTTTAAATATTAGTGAAAATTATCAAATCCAGAAAGAGCTGTGAAGTAGAACTTTATGTGAAATATTTTGTAAAATTTTGACAACAGATAGTAAGAATTCCTAAGTTTAGCACCCAGTTTCCACTTTTTCTCATTCTTTTTGTTGCTGAATACAGTAAACTGTACAGTAAAAGATTTAAAAAGGTTATTGGAATTCTCTGAAAAGAGGGATTTGATAGCCTTCTTCTTCAATTTATTAGCCCATTCATTTCCATTGTTATCAGAATATCCTTTAATTGACAAACTGTGGAGCCAATTTTTTAGATACAACTGTTAATTCAGCTATGCATACAATTATCATCCACCAGTTTGTAGTGATTCTTGAAGAAGAGAAACATTATTGTTAATTCCAACAAAATGGCACATGTCACATATCAAATAAGATAATGGAGATGCTTTGTGAATTTTTCATGATTGATATCTCAAAAAAAGCTGTGACCACCTCATTCACCAGATTTGAATTCTCTAAATTTTTATTTATGAAGCTATCTGAAAGACCTAGTATAGCACAACAACCTAAGAGGCTGCAATAGCTGATCATTATTATCAGAGCCATTCAATACATTGAAGAGAGTGACTATAACATGTGTCATTGTGCATCAAACAAAATGGTGGATACTATCAATATCTTTTGGGTTAAGGTTTTTCTGATTACACATAAATATGACTTTCAATATAAAAGTTCTTTAAATAAGTTGTGTATCATTATATTCATGAAATAAATTTTTGAAATTAGAATTCCAGGAGTTTTAATTATCCTATATATACATGTCAAGAATAGCAGTCCCACAAATCTGCAGACTGCACATCTGTTCTTTTTATGAGTATCAGCTCCTTTTAGAAAAATGAAGCTTTTGCTACAACATGCAGAACATCTCTGAAACTGTAGACAAGAAGCATTATAGGAATGAAGGCCACAAAGTGAATTTGAAGAATCAGTGCTGAAAATTGTTATAATTCATACAAGTCTCATAACTGTCTGCATTCTTGATTGATTCCTGAGCCAAATAATTTAACATTTTGAATAGGAAGAAAATACTAAATTTTCTTATTATTATCCTCCAAAAGAATGGAGATGACATTATCTTTTGATAATATAAACAAACAAAATTTCAATTTAACTGACAGCAAAAATATTTCTGTCACTCTCCCAAGAATCACATCCACAAAAAAAAGGAGGTTTGAATGGGAAAGATGGGCCAATATGCAGTCATTTATTAATTTGAACTGACTATGTACTTAACTGATTGATGATAATTACCAAAAAAAGAGAGTGCTACTAACAAAAACAACCTGGACAGTCTTTTCAATTAACTTTTCCACTTGTTGGTTAATCAGAAAATGAAGAGAATTTACCAATTACTAATTTTTTCTGGACCCTCTTGGATGAGCATTATGATATTGATATTTGGAGTTATTTATATCAAGATATAATTTACAGGCATTCACTACTTTTATTCATATATAATATATAATTATACAATTAGTTTTTGTTAAATAATTCTGGAACTTATTTTTGTATATATCTTCTTCCTTTTTAAAAATATGATCAGTTCAGGTGCCTGAACCCCTAGAATCACATTTCTATAGTTTCAAATGTTTTTAAAATTAACAAGGGGATTTAGCTGACTGTGACTCACTGATTTGGATGAAATTGTGCAGGATGGAAGTAGTCCATATGTTGATTTATTTCAGAAAATTTTATGTATACACACACAAAACCAATTTTTTTAAATATTTTAAAGTTTGCAATTTTCGACTTTTCCTTTAATTACCATAATTTCATTTAAAATTTTAATGTTCAATTAGCTCATTGATAGCATAGCTGATATCTATGTGAATAATGAAGGTTCAAATCCCAATGAAAGTTTATTTTAAATTCATCTTTTTTCTGTGATAACTATATTGCTTGAGAGCTGTATAGGTTCATTTTCCTACTCTGAACTTATATATGAAGAAAAATAATTATACTGATTAATTTCTTTAAAGTATGAAATAATGATGCATTTAATTATTTTTGCATGAAATACAAGTTCAGAATAGAAAATTATGAATTTATACAGCTCTCAAGATATAGTTATCATGGAAAAAAAAGGCAAATTTAAAAAATAATATATAAAAATGAATACATTTAAATAAAAAAATTACTTTTATTGATATCTAAAAAAACAACTTTCATTGGAATTCAAACTCTCATTATTTGCATAGCAATAAGCTATGCTTCTAATGCAGCTATTCATGTTAAAACTTTTAAACAGAATTACGTTAATTAAAGGAAATGTCAAAAACTGCAAAATTTAAAAAATTGGTTAAGTACACCTAAAATTTTGTCAGAATCAACACATGATGCTACAATCCTGCAAAATTTCATCCAAATCATTGAGTCACAATTGACCAGTCTCTTATAAGTATTTTATATAATTTACATAATACAGTGGTGCCTCGCAATTTGACATTTGAGTTTCATGGGTTGGCACATGCGTGTGCATGGATCTGTGTGATGCCATTTGCTATTTGTTAGTTCGTTTTTGGGCTACTTTGGTGTTTGCCCATGTTGTTTGTGCTAATTTTTAATTCTAATTATTATTAATTTTTTGAGTGAAATGTAAGGATGAGTTCAAAGAGAACTGACCATAGGGTTTAAGGTGATTTTCAAGATTTTATAGAGATAATTAAATGCTTGAAACCTAATAAAAATCATCAGAAGGAAATAATTTTAAATTAAGTAGAAAGTAAAACAGTTAAATTTTTCTGTAAAATGATTTTGTTTATTCTAATCAAAATATCATGTCATGCAAGTACTTGTTTTGGATTATTATTTTGATAAATTTGATGAATTGAAAAAATATAACTGAAAAATGAGTTTGGTCATCTTAATTCATTTGATATTTTTTATATTTAAAAGAGAACAGGAAATATGCTTATTGTCATTTATACCCATTTCCAAGTAATAAAAGCTGACATATATTTCACCATTAAATTATTACATTTGTTGAAATGCAATACTCTTTAAAGTTTATAAATGAAACAGATTCATTTATATCAACAAAAGCTAAATAATATCCAGAAACTTTCATACAATAAGTTTTATAATTTAATAATAGATTCAAAATTTAAAATACTCACTATAAAATGCATTTGATGTAGAAATAAAGAATTGCAAAAGTTTGCATAAAATATACACTGCTTATTTCACACAAATGAGGAATGGAAACCTTTAAAACTTTTTTAAGTTTATTTTTTTATATTTATATGTTTTTGAGTTGGAAAATATCAGAATTTACATTATAAGTTATTAATAAAACTGAATTAAAAATGTAAACTATATCATAGCATTTGAATATATATATTATGTTTAAAAAGAAAAAACTTTTCTAGTTTGTAAGATTTCTGTTTTAATAATTTAAAAAGTCAACAGTGAATAATGTTAAGGATACTTTAATGATTGGGACAAAATGAAACCATAAATTTCCTTACATCAAAATAATGAAAAATTCTTATAAACATACACCCAAAACTGCCACATTATAAGAGAGATATGCGCATTTTATTATAGTGCTTTTTTATAAAGGAAATTGCTTAATTAATGAAATAAATTAAAAAAAAAGAAAACATTAAACCATTTTGTTAATTTTTTTTAATTCGTTTTATTAATTAAACAATTTCCTTTATTATCTTTGAAAAAACACTACAATAATATGTACATATTTTTCTTAAATGTGGCATTTTTGCGCCTATGTTTATAAGAACTTTTTTCATTATTTTGATAAAAGAAATTCATGGTTTGAGTAATTTTTGGCCCAAATCATTAAGAGACACCCTATATATTGTAAACTCCTTTATGACTGAACTAATAAACTGAGAGATACAAATAATGTTTATTGATCCTTAAATTTTTTTGTAATTCAAAAGTAAAATATTTGGATGTAATGTTGGTATTTTTTAAGTCTCCTTAAGAGACTTTCCAACCATTCAAATCATTTAATAGTTGCATAATAATAATATGAAATTAGATTGTGTAAAATTGTTTCATCTAATTAAACAATTAACATTATTTCTTCTAAGTGATAAATTGTTGAAAAAAAATAGAAAAATTGCTTAACTTCATTTTAGTTATTAGTTTAATGTAAAATATAATATTAAAATATTCATGTTTTTTACAGTCAACAGTTTGTCAGAAGATTGTAGAAAAACTTGGACAAGATTCTATAGACCAACATCATAGAAGAGTAGTGTGTATTAGTCAAGATAGTTTTTATAATGAATTAACTGATGAAGATAAAGCTTTAGCATTTAAAGGAATGTATAATTTTGATCATCCTGGTAAGTAAAGTAGTGACTTTTTAACTTATCACTAAATATAATGTAGTTCTTGTAATGAAAACTGGTATTAAATAAAAACTTTTTCAATTCTTAGATGCATTTGATAATGATTTAATTTACAAGACATTGAAGGACATTTTAAATGAAAAAATTGTTCAAGTGCCAGTTTATGACTTTATCCTCAATTCCAGGCAAGTTGAATCTTGGCCAAAACTTTATTAATTCTACAATTGATGAATTTTATATTTTTAATGGAAAATTTGTTTTATCATGTATGTAATAATTAATTTATTACAAATTACTAAATTGATTTTTTATCTTTTTACTATTTTGTTAGGAAAAAGGATGAATTCATCACAATATATCCAGCAGATGTTGTACTCTTTGAAGGAATTCTTGTATTTTATTTCCAGAAGATCAGAGATCTTTTTCACATGAAACTCTTTGTTGATACTGATCCAGATACCAGACTTTCCAGAAGAGGTAATTAATCTATAACTGTAGGAAAAAATCTTGCTTCTTTAATTTTAACAAATCTTTTTTTTTTTGTTAGTTTTAAGAGACACCAAAGAACGGGGACGAGAATTGGAACAGATTTTGAACCAGTATACAAAGTTTGTCAAGCCAGCATTTGAAGAATTTTGCTTGCCAGTAAGTATTTGCCAATACATAACAGAGAGAAATGAAAAAAATAAGAAACCAGAAATAAAACAATGATAATTTTTACTCATATAATTAAAATATTATTAAATAATTATTTCAGTCCAAGAAATATGCTGATATCATCATTCCAAGAGGCGCAGATAATGAAGGTATGTTTAATATTTATAGAAAATTACATACTCGATCATTATCATAATCAAAAACAGTTTATTTATAAGCCTGGAATCCCTGCCATTATCATTATTAGTGTTTTTGCTTTGCATTTAATATTTTTTATTGCTTGTAGTAATATTTTAAAGAATTTAGTTAACCAAGCTGCTAGAAAAATTCCTCGTAACCCTTCTTTAAAACTCTGTTGCAGTTGCTATCGACGTTATTGTGAAGCACTTCCAAGAACTGTTACGCCACTCCTGCAACGGGCTGCCGTGTTGTCACCAGTGCAACTCGGATACCCTTGTTAACACACCATCTCGCTAGTGCTCCAACTGGTCCTGCATGTCCCAGAATATTTTCTCCTATTTTTTATATTAAGTGCACTTGATGTTTGCTTTTGATGCGTTCTCACCCTCTAATAATACCGCAAGTATTAGCCTGTCTAAACAAGTAAATATTGTTTTTGTTTTTAAAGAAAATCCCTTTATATTTCTTTTTGTATTTATATAATTTCTATTGTAATGTATTTTTTCTTTTTTCTAAGGTATTTTACATGTGCATATTGTTCGTTTTTAAGATATTTTTATATGTGCATATTTTTCTTTTTCATATTAAAATAACAAAATGGCAGAAATTCCAGGCAAGTCAGTAAATAATTGTATTATACATTTAATTTAAACAATGTGTTACTTTAAAATCGGTTAATAATTTATATTCAAATTGAAAACTCAATAATTTAGCAATATTTTTCATAAATTCAATGATTCTTCAACCTAAATGAAATCTATATTTAGCGAGTGGTATACAAGTGCCTTATTATTATGATTATAAATTAATTCGTACAACATACTTGTACATAATTCTTACTTTAGTATATTTAAGTGTGGATGCACTTATTTTTCTCTTTATATAATGAAATTATGTAGATTTGTGATTTTGCTAAATAAACATTGATATGAACTGAAACATTGCTTTTGTGGAATGGCAGTTTTCTCCTCACTGATATGCTCAAATAAACATCATATGGATCATTGCAATATTATTGATTAGTATTATTAAATCATTATGTTTATCTAAATAAATTTAAAAAATCAAGGATCATTGAATTCTATACAAAAATTAACAATCCAATAAATTAATTTTTTTAATGTGCTCAATCTTAGAAGAAACACTTGTCATTGCAATTAGAGTAAGTATTGATAGTTTATATTTTTATTTATAAAAGAATTGAAAAATAGAATAATAAGATTATCTTTATTATTTTTCTTCCAGTTGCCATTGATTTGATCGTTCAGACAATTCAGGACTTAATTCGTTGTCCAAACAAGACATTCAGTAATTTTCGCCATGAAAAGAGAGTAAGACATTTTTCTGATTCACAAGCAAGCACTCGTCCACATTGACTGCACACTTTATTTTTTAATAGAGGTAGAATTATGATTTAACCATTGTCCTACCAATGGAGTTATTTATGATTCTATAAAAAATTATTGCATCAATTATTTGAAATTTTTATTTCAAAATTTAAAAAAAATATTGACTTTTAGAATTTATCTACTTTAACACAATTTAAATATAAATACAACCATTCCCCAACTTATGAAAAATTTGAGTTACATAAAAAAATTTTTGTTCAATTATTTGCACAAGTTATAAAAATAATTTTCTAACAAAAGTTGTGAATCAAGAACTCCCATGCTATGTGGATTGCAATGATTGCACTTATACAATATTATACCACCATATTTTCCTTGACTGAAAGGGAGATAATGCCACATGGAATGATATCATACCAGTAATATGATATCAACAATATAAATTAAGTACAGTGGTGCCTTGCAATTTGACAATTTGGTTTCAAGGGATGGTGCATGCGCATGCATGGAATTGTGTGATGCCATTTGTTATTTGTCAGTTCTTTTTGGG